>NNCB01000659.1:0-15268 GCA_002317545.1 Scenedesmus quadricauda | reverse complement strand
ACCGCCGGTCGGCGTAGGGCATCTCGCGTCAGCAGGTGAGGTGCCCGCCCGCTTGTCCCTGGCAGGGGCGTGCCGTCGCACTGGCGAGAGGGCTGGTGCATATGCAAGCCTGAGTGCAGCGGGATTGCTTGGACGCGGCCGCGGCGGCCGCGAGCACCACCACAACGGTTCCATCCACGGCTGCCCAGAGGCGAGGATGCCTCTCGAACAGGCGCCGACACGGTCGCCGCCTTCGGCGTGATCGGCGCCTCTAGCAGCAGCGTGTCGGGCACCACGTTCGAGAGCTTGGACAGCGCGTGCAGCTCTGTCGCCGCCGCAGCGCGTGCTGAGGGCGCTGCGGCGCGGCACACGAGCGGGGCGCGGCTCGCAAACCCCGCCCGCCGCGCCGCGGGATGCTGTGCGACACCGCGCTGCAATACGTCGGTCGACCTTGCAGGCGTCGGAGCGTGCGCTCAGCGGGCTCGCAAGGGAGATGATGACGCAGAAAAGCCGAGGCAGGGCTTTCGGGGCCTGTGGAACATCACGCTTTCGGCTTTCTGGGAATCCAGATCGGCTTCGCGCTATGCTCGCGGTGTTGTTGCTGGTGTGCCGTTGTGACGAGAGTGAGACTCCAAGTCAGCACCGCGTTGCTGTGCATATTTGACAACATGTCATGGCATCAAGGAGCACCAGATTCCAGGCAGGTGCCACATTTTCTTGCTTGTCTCGTACCTTTGTCACTATTTGTCACATGAGAGGTATTAATATGCAATTATCGATTCTAAAGATTGCGAGAATATTGACAAGGCACTGAAGAAGTATAAGAAGAAATTCGAAAAATCTCGTACCCTGAATCAGCTACGTAAGCGCCAGGCGTTCACAAAACCATCTATCACTAAGAGAGAGCAGGTGTTGAAAGCAGCTTACCGTCAACAAGTGAGGATGGCCACTCCTGAGAATGCTGGGTGCGATTGCCCCTGAGTCTGCCCTGGTCCGCAGCAGGTTTGGAAGCAAAGATGGGTATTGACGATAAAGAGAACATCTGGATCACCTCACTCAAAGGCGTATGGTTGTATAAAGATAAAATACCAGATCACTTACCAGAACTTAGATGAGCAGTCCCTGGACCTATTTGTAGATAATTATTCCAATCGTCCTGCCGATCGCAGACGAAATGGCCGGGAGGCTGATAGAAGGGCGCACATCAAAAACCGACCGGGTCCGGGCTGGCACAGCGCCCCGCATTGGCTGACGGCCACCAACCATGCAAGCGCCACCCAATTCGCAGAGCGCTCAACTTCCAGGCAGACATCCCAAAATAAGAAGGAATAGCCGTCGCTGTGCATGCCGCGCTGCGTGAGGCGACTTGGGTGAATCATCCTGTTCATGCCGCGCATCCCCATTCCCCCTAAGCATACCATTTCGTCTGCTCATGGTTGGTCAGTCACACGCGGTTTGGTTCAGACCGTTCAGCCAAAATCTGGCTGGCATTGAAACTGGAGACGGCTCGAGGTGTTGGCGTGGCGCCCGTCACTGCGGATCAGGTAACGGCCGCCATGTAGTACGGCTTGTACCGCATCGGCAGCGAATGACCTGCAGCCGTACCCAATATCTGGTTCTGAAAACTGTCAGAGGCTACAGTGGCTGTTAATTGCGGTGCGCCAATGCCGTACGATGCGGGAGTACAGATCGAACCGGGCCAATACCTACCTTCACGCCGCCCCGGCACCGCCAAGGCTAAAGCTCCGGCTGCGGTGAGCGCTGGTGTACAATGTACCAGGATCTTGAAGTTGAAGCCACCGAGCGCGGATCCTCTGCCGTCAACATTCGACTCGATCGCAACTCGTTTCGGCAAGAAGTCGCGTTCACCAGGCAGTATGGGAACCGGAAGAGACAAGTTATAGTAACCGCGACATGGCGTCGCACTGCAGCTGCCCAAGCAGCCGCGTGTGCGCGTGCGGCCGCGGCTGCCGCGTGCGCACCCGTCCGATCCCGCTGCTCGCCGCGAGCCGCCTGTCACCTGCCGCCCGCAAGCTCATGCCGCTCCGTAAGCACCATTGCAGCGTAAGCATCAAATACCTAAAGTTGGAGCTCAAGAGCGGCGTGGGCGACGTCAAGACAGAGCGCAAGACGTCCCGGAACGAGCTCAAGGCTGAGCGGCGTGCTGAGCGTGCTCTGGAAGGTGAGGGGGCACCCGCGCCAAGTCGTGCGCCCGCGATGCTAGCTGCACTACCAGAACGTCGCCTTCAGCCTCATGGCGACTCGCCCAGCGGCCAGCTGCGGCTGCGGCTGCGGCCGCAGCTGCAGCTCAAGCCGCTGGGCATGAACGATTCCAGCCTTGGCCTGGAAGGCATCATGGCCAGCCCACGCTGGGCCAAGCCGCACGTGCGTGCCGGCGCGGGTGGCTTCGGTCCCCGCGCCGACCTGCAGCAGCGTCTCAGCCCCCGGCCCCTCGGCGGCGGCCGGCCCGCGGTGCGTCCGCATGCGACACGCCGGGCTGCGCTTCCGCCCTCAGCGCCACGCGAGCGCACCCGCGTGCACGTGCCGCCGCTGCACGCCACCAGGAGACGAAGCAACATCGATGCGTTGCTGGCGAGGTTCCTCTGCAGGTGGGCCTTGGCATCACATCAGGAGCTTCACTTCCAGGGGGCATTGGGTACTTACGGTATTGTGCTTAATTGCGTTTTCAATGAGCACCTGTAGCGTAACCGGCACCAGGTACCGCTCACGGGCTTTTTCCTCAATGGCGAGCGTATGCGCGCATGCTGCCTGCAGAGTCGGGTTGTGCGCAAGGCATGCAGAGGTGTTGACGCAGCTGGAAAGCGGATTATGCTCGATGATGTTTGTAGCCACGCGAATGCTGGCGGGGGCGGCCAGCGGCGCGGCACTCCGTCGCGGCGCGTAGACCCGCAAGGGGCTGCCGCGGGCCGTCATGGCGGCGGCCGCGAGCGCGTTCAGCTCGGCGTGCTGTGGCCGGCGGCCGCACTCGGGAGATTCCTCACGGCTCGTCGTCTTTCGGCAGCCGCCGTCCTGCGCAGGCCGCGCCAGTTGCTGGTCACTCTGAGCACCACCCCTCCCGGACGGCCGTGGCCCGGCATGTGCCGCCCTGACCCGCCTCATCCCCCCGACATCCGGTTCTTGCCGATCATTCCAGCCACCCTACGACAATGCACACCCAACCCCTCGCGCCTTCGATCCGGACAAGGCCAAGAAGCAGGTCCTGATCGAGGCCGGCTGCCCGCCGCCGTCGCCGCGCGTCAACGTGTCCCTGGTGCCCGACATATCTGGCGGTGTGTGATGGTCGAATCGACCATTACCTCAGATCCAGTATGGTCGTTGCCTTTTGGGGTGGGCGAAAGGCACGAGCTGTGTCGAGTTCAGCAGCTTCGCGTCTGCTGATCGAAAAGTGTATGCCGCAAAAAAGCATGCGCATGTGCCTGCGGGGCTGTTGTTTCACACTCCCTGGCATCTGATTTTATCTTCCAAACTGCTGCGACCTACGCCCCTCAGAAATCGTCGGAGCTATCCTGTTTGGTGGTGAGTACACAGACCTCACCACTGGCAAGGCAGCCCGCCCGGCCGGCCCGTCGCCGCTGCCCTGTGCTTCCACTACCCCGGGCGCCCTCCGTCCGGCCGGCGGAGTCTGCCGCCGTCCCGCCGCCCTGCAGGCCGCGCGCTGAGCGCTTCCGATGATCTGGGCCCCAGGCAAAGCTCGTCCTCCGATGCCCACTCTCTGGGCGTTTCAGACATCAATGCTCATTACTTTGTCTCTATCACTCACGTCAACGATCAAATTAATCTAACCGAATGTGCATCATTCCAAGTCGGCTGCACCTGCTTGCTATGGTCTTCCCTCCAACTTTTGCCCACGCACAAATCACGGCAGCGCCAGTCTTCATTGTGTCGCCTTCATTCAGTCGCGTCGACCTCACCGCCTCCTGACCCCCATGAATGTTCGCTCTCGATGCCATGCGGCAGCAAACAAGAGCACACGCCGCAGCAAACACCCCTATCACCAAGCCCGCCCCACCAAAAAAGTCCAGATACCAAAACAACTACCTCAGGTGCATGCAACGCTGACCTGTACCGCTTCGATGTCGACAAGGCCAAGTGGACGCGCGTAAAGGCGCCCAGCAGCTGGCCCGAGATGTGCCCTCGTCACCCACTTACACAGACGCGGCGCGGGGCGCGGTGCGCGGTTTGAGCGCGGCGCAGCCTCTTGGAGCCGCTGATCGCCGTGACGCCGGCAAACGCTGGACTCCCCTTCTCCCAATCATACATACTTGCACGTGTGCATGTGCGTGTGGGCGGCGACCCCGATTGTGAGAGCCCGCACTTGCACCCCCCGCGCCCCGCCCCGCAGCCCGTCCCCCGTTGCGGCCACAGGCCGTCGTGTACAAGGGATGCATGTACGTGTTTGGCGGCGAGTTCAGCAGCCCAAACCAGGAGCGCTTCATGCACTTCAGGTGGGGGCGCGCGGCACGCAGCTGCGGCGCAGCTGCCGCGCAAGGATTACCCCAGGGAGCTCGCCGGTCGAGGCCGGCACAGTCGCCCTGCCCCTTCCCCCCCTTCGCGCTTCAAAACCAGCGCCCCGGGCGTGCGCGGATCGTCCTCGGGTCGCTTTGTTCCGCCATCCCCCATAAAACAAAGGGACCTCTGGCGGCTGGACCTGTCGACCCACGAGTGGGACAGCCTGCCCACCCGCGGCGACCCCAGCGCGCGCAGCGGCCACAGGATGGCACTGCGCATGAACAAGGCGATCCTGTTCGGCGGCTCTCGGCACGGGCTCGGAAGCAAGTGGGTGGACTGGACCGGCGGACTGCCGAAATCGTCGGACGCAGCGCCGCCGCTGGGGCGCTCGGCAGGATCATAATAGATGTGCGCGTGATAGGGCGCGTCGGGGTTTGTGGCGGTCGAGGGTTTGAGGCAGGCCGCTTTCCGGGTCACATCGCCCCGGACGTGATCCCGGGCCTGCCTGTCTTGAAGGAAAAGGCGGGTCCGCGGTCAAGCCCCGGATTATTCCCCGGCCCGGCGATCATTTTGAACGCTTCGGCTAGCGCGAAGTCAAAATTCGAACCGCATGATCGACAGGTACTACAGCGATCTGTGGGAGCTGGACCTGTCCGAGCTGACCTGGCGCCCCGTCGGCCCCCCGCCCGCGCCGCTCGGCGCGCCGCCGCCGCTCGCGCCCGCGCCGCGCAGCGGCTGCGGGCTCGCGGTGGCTGGGGATGTGATGTATGTGTATGGGGGCTATTCGAACGAGGGGGACGTCGGGATTCTCGATGAGCTGGAGCAGCCCGCCCGCGAGCGCCGAGGTCGTCGTCTCGTTCCCGGCCACCATCAGCTGCTGCATGATAGAGAGGATTTCGGCATCCTCGAGCGGGCGCTCGCCGTCGACTTCGGCATAAACCAGGTCGGACAGCAAATCCTCGGTTCGGCTTGCGCGGCGCTCGTCGATCTTGGCCTTGGCGCCTTTGACATGCGGACATTCGTGGCCAACCTTAGGAATTCGATTCTAGCTTTTATATTCAGGTATTCTCCTTTAGTGGCGTTCACCGATGAATCGGATCACGGTCAGAGGGACGCCATAAGAACTAGTGCAGCCGTGGGATTCGAACCCACCCCAACCCCCGATTCTGTTCGCCCCACGTCCTCTTTCCCCTCCCCATCGAGTCGGGGATAAATAAGCAGCGAGTGAACGATGCAGGGCATGGCGCCGGGGCCGGCGCTTTTGGCTGGGCGGACAAGGGGCACGCGCGTTCCTGTTTGGCGGCGTCAGCGACAATGAGGCCAAGTGGGGGGAGGACCTGTCCTGTGAGTTCCACAATGACCTGTACACCTTCTCATGCACTGACAGGTGGGCTGGTGTGTGTGTGGTGTGTGGTTTGCGTGTGTGTTTGTTTGTGTGTGCGTGGTGGCTGTGTGTAGGCTTGTGTGTGTGTAGGTTTGTGTGTGCATGTGCTGTGTAGCGCTTGTGTGTTGGCACTTGTGTGTGTGACGTGCTGTGTGTGTGTGTATGCGTGTGTGTGCGCGCGCTGCCCTCTACTGCTGATGGTAGTCGACCACCCAAGCGTCGCCGTTTTCATACAATTGTTCATCGTCAATTATGGGCGTTCGGTTGCCTACGATGCCGGGGAGTGTCGACGCATATCCGTCCAGATCGAGCGGTCTGCCTTGGCCATTAAAGAGCATCCCTGCGTATGGCGATGAACGTGGATGGGCCGATGGTTCGATCGAACCTTTCCTTGCCCGCCAAAAAAAGAAGGGGTGGCCGCGAAGAGGCCGCGACCACCCAGGCTTCATAAAGCCCGGCCTGAAATTATACTGCGCCCTGAATCCCAGTTTCATCAATTTATCTTCTGTTCTGCCTTTAACCTTTTGCCACATCTGCTTCCCTTCCGTGCGGGTATTGTGCCCGATACGGCCGTGCAAGGCCGCCGCCAAGCGCAGCAGCAGCAGGAAGAGGCGGCCGCAGCGGTGGTGTCGGGGGAGCCCGGCGGCAGCGGCGGCGGCGGCGGGGTGGGCGGGCTGGCGGGAAGCCCGACAGCGGGGCGAGCGGCGGCGCGGCAGCGGGGACCCAAAACATCAAGGCGCTGCTGGCGGCGGGCAAGGAAAGAACTGCCTACGTACACGGTGGGTGGGAGCATTGCGATGATCAAGGCGCAGTCCCAACCCATGACGCCACTGAACGAGCGTATTTCGCGGGCCGCATGACGTAGCCGTATGCCTGCGGCCGCCGAGGGGCAGCGGCGGAGCCAGACTCTCGCACGACTAGCGACCGCGAGCCGGCTGTGTGAGCTAGTGTGCCAACGTCATGCTGTATCCCCAGGCTGCCGTGCGGATCCAGAGCCGCTTCCGGGGCTTTGTGGTGCGTAGGCTTACCGCTATACAAGGTGGGTTTGACAAGGGGTTGCCAGGGTTTGACCAGCCGTTGACCAGCCGTTGACCTTGTTTTGCTATGGTCTGAGCAGGCTTTTGGCCAGGACGTGGCGTGTGAGAGCCGTGGGACGTGCGTCTTTCACTCAGCTGCATCCCACAACCTCGCGCCGAGCGCCTTTATCGGCAGCATTGGCACGGCTGCAGAATCCGGAATCCTGGCCGTTGCGCCAGTCGCGCAACAACCCTTGTTGCAACTTTCCACGCCGACCAAACACATTTGACACCTCAAACCCTGTTGCCCCAGGTCGGGGGCGTCGTGAGTGAGCTGCTGTACTCTCCTGCGGCCTACGGCCTGGACATGACGATACGCAACATGTCCGAGGCCGCGTGACGATCATCAGCCCGCAGGTCAGCGGCTATGTCACCAGCGTCGCCGTGCAGGATTTCGCCCGCGTGTGTGTGCAGGTTGCGTGTGGTGTTCGATGTGTCGGGCTGAGCGACGAGCGTCTCTGGCCTCTTCCTTGCAACCGGTGGCGTGGCCTGGGCGGGGGCGGCAAGATGCCTCGTGTGAGTCGGGGCGCAGGGTGCAGGGTCGTGTGGGTCGTGCGGCCAAGGCCGCGAAGCGATGAAAGACCGCGAAATCCACTTGGTGTCGCCTTTGCGGGCATGAACCGATTTTTCCCACGGCAGCGTCTGAGCAACGGTTCAGGGTTCTCGTTCCTTGCCCCCATTTTTTGCAGCTCGCCGTGGTGGGCAACGCGATGTGGCTGCTCGGCGGCACCGTAGAGGTGCGCTCCGACGCCGTTGAACGCACGGCACCCATCTGTGTTTCACGCACACATGCACGTACGCCGCGGCGGCGCGGCTTGGCGCCCGCGCCGCTTGCATGTCGGTTGTGGGGCCGGGGCGACGATCAGGCGGCACGCGCCTGATCGACGGCCCGCGCAGCCGGCGCTGTTTTGCCTGTGAGCAAGGTGCTGCCTGCCCAGCATTCCTCTGCAGACAACAGGCAGTTACTCATCTATTGGGCAGCTGCTTCAACCATGCATGGGCTTTTGATGGTACCGTTACATTTCCCATTCAAAATACTCAAATGGATAGTGGGCGACAAGGAGATCACCTCGACGACATGGCCCTCGAATATCAGAACCAGGACGGGTGATAAACGGACAGTTAATATCCGCGACGATCTGTATGAGCGCCGGTAGGTATTTCCAGCAATAGACGGCGTCTGTTGTCCCACAATGGCGGCTCCCTGCGGGGCCGAAAGCCTGAACCCGAACCCCTAAACCCTAAACCCTTCATGAAGAGCTACGTTGTGGGAGGCGGTGTATCAAGGTAGCGCGGCGGCGGTGGGCCAGATCAGCGAGGACGAGGAGACGGGTGATTGCACGCGCTGGCCACTCTCAACCCCTGCCCCGTCGGCGCCGCAAGCCGGGCTGCGAGGCTTGAAGTGGGGTCATTGGGCGCGGTCGGTGATGTGAACGTACACATGAACGGCTCGAGTTCGTCACGGGGAAAAGCTGGAGCGGCTATAATTATTACCAGGGCACCTATCACCACCTATCACAGCCTGATCCAGGTCAACACCGACCTGCCGATCCGCCTGTCGCGCGCAATCGATCTGGGCTGTCACGAGGGCTATCCCGGCCACCATCTGCTCAACATGAAGCTCGAGGAAAAGCTGGTGAAAGAGCGCGGCTGGAGTGAATTCAGCGTCTATCCGCTCTACAGCCCGCAAAGCCTGATCGCCGAGGGCACCGCCAATTACGTATCGACCTCGGTGCCTGTCCGGGCGGCAGCAACGCAGCTGCAGCTCCAGTTCCTGCACCGTCAGCACGATTCCATCCAGATGGGAGCTAATAGGTCGATCGTTCGGTAAGGCGCCCGTGGGTGCAAACGACTTCGCCGCCGCCTGGCAAGCTAGCCATCATCAACAATAGCCCGCGGGTTTGCGGGCCGGGCGCCTGCCCGCCGTGCGTGCTGCCGCTGTTGATACTGAGCATGGCGCAGAGCGGTGCAGAACCTGGCTGCATGGCTGAAGGCGAAGTCCTTACTTGAAAGAGCAAATTTACTTATGGTTCGGCTCGTGTCAGGAGATGCCGCATCGTATTGATAATTTAGAACGCAATGCTCCTGCGATGGTCCTGCGCGTGCACATACACACATGCACACACATGCACACACATGCGGACGCACACACACACACACACACACACACACACACTGCACGCACGCACGCATGCACACACACATATGCACGCATGCCTGCGCGCACAAAGTGCACATGCAGGATCAAGTACGTGCTTTATACCTGATTGCATTCACATTCATACCATGCGAGTGGTGCACATGTTGGGACGCCGTCTGTGTGAAAAACAAGTTGTAATGCTGCTGCGTGTCGAGCGGCGGCTGCCCCTCGCACGACCGATGGACCCCGGCCCCAGATCTGCTCCTCTTCGGTCAACCTCCTCGCGCCGCTCGACCGGGACGAGAGCCGCGGCGGCGGCAACACCTCCGCCGGGGTCGCCGCCGCCGTCCGCTGCCGTTGGGCAAGGGGTTGCGCAGGCGGCTGGCCGTGCTGCGGCTTGCGAGGTGGGCGGAGGCGCGATGCCGCTGTCTGCTGGAGCGCTCGCGAGTGCCGCGAGCTGCTCCATGGCGCCTTCTGGTGCTGCGAGCATGGTGGCGTCGCCCTCTGCATGCCCCGCGCCGGCCTGGTCGCCCGGCGGGACGCCTTGGGCCGCGCCTGCCAGGCCCGGCTGCTGCCCCGCGCTTAGCGGCTGCTGCCCCTGCGGTGGCAGCAGCTGCTCTCGCTGCGGCTGGTCCGGCTGCGTTTGCTGCTGCTGGTCCTGTTGTACTTGCTGCTGCTGCTGCTGTTGCGCTGCTGCTGCTGCTGAGCTTGTCTCTCTGCTGACGACTATGCGCAGGCGACGGCGTCGTCACCGGATCGGGACGATCAACGGCCGTCTGGTCTATGTGTTCAGCCAGGATTTCACCGTGTTCGGCGGCTCGTTGTCGAAACGCCATGCCGAGAAGATCTGCAAGGTGATGGACAAGGCGATGCTGGTCGGCGCGCCGGTGCCATCGGCGCGAGGACGAAGCGGCGCGGCGCATGCCGCGGTCGAGCGTTCGCGACCGCCGCTGCTGCCGCGCACAGGCGCGTCTTCCGCCCCAGTGCATGCAGATGGTAGCGCGCGCCCGAGGCGGCGTGGCTTCGACAGCCCCGCAGGCACGGGGCTGGCGGTAACGCGCGGATGCAGAGGGGAAGCGTCCGGCGCGGTTGCTGGATCAGGTTCGGCACAAGCTGCGGGCAAAGCGATACAGCTTGCGCACCGAGCGGGCTTATGTGGGTTGGGTCCGGCGCTTCATCCTGGCCAATGACAAGCGCCATCCGCGGGAGTTGGGCGGGGTCCCCGAAGTCCGCGTCCTGCCCTGAGTCTGCTGCCGCCGCGACTCTGTTTCCTGAGCCTTTGCCTCCTCTGTTTGCCCCTCCTCCTCGTCCTCCTCGTTTTGCTGCTGCTGCTGCTGCGGCTGCTGCTGCTCTGCTGCTGCTGCTGCCTCCTCCTCCTGCTGCGCCTCCAGCAGGCAGCTCCTGTTGCTGTCCCATCGGATAGCAGCTCCTGCAACGCCGCGTCGCCGCCCTCAGATGGCTGCCAGTCCTCCGCTGCTACCGCGTCTTGCTCCTGCTCCTGCTCGTGCTCCAGCTCCACCTGCTGTTCCTGCTCCCCTTGATCGGTATCCTGCTCGTCCCCCACCCGCGTGGCAGCGCATGTTCGCTACCGCGATCGGCTGGTATCCAGACGCAGACCCCCGCCCGCACAATCGCGGGTCGCCCAATCCCGCAGCCGGCCGCGGCGACGGTGCCGCCGCCCCGGCGGCGGCGGAATCCCCCGCTGTGTCGGCGCGCGTGTATCGCCTGGACGCGGGAGGTCCGACGGGGTGGCGCGGGTCGACATCCGCAGGGGTGCGATCCCGATGACTGAGGGGCTTCGCGGGACTTCGGACAACAAAGAGCCCGCGCCTCGCGACGCGGCGCTCTTCGCCCCCCATTGCTCGTGATGTTGGCCGCAGCCGCATGGCAGCTGCTGCCGCCGCTCGCCTTCCGCGGTGACGGCCGGCGCCGAGGGGCCGCCGCCCGGCGGGGCGTTCACGCGCACGCCGGCGCCGCCGCGTCGGCCGCGCGGCGCGACGGGCAGCAGCATCAGGCGGCCGCATCCGGGCCGATGATGTGGACGGTCGCTTTCATGCTGACCTTTGTCATCGGGGGCATGACCGGGGTGCTGCTCGCGGTGCCGCCCGCTGACTTCGTGCTGCACAACTCGCTGTTCCTGATCGCGCATTTCCATAATGTGATCATCGGCGGCGTGCTGTTCGGCCTGTTCGCGGCGATCAATTACTGGTGGCCCAAGGCGTTCGGCTACAAGCTCGACGTCTTCTGGGGCGCGATCCGCGACAATCTGACCCTCAACGTCCTCATGCTCCCGCCGCATCGGGCGCACCTCGGATCGCAGCAGCCGGAGCAGTCCCTCGGTGCGCGAGCAGCGCCGGCCCCGGCGCAGACGCCGCCGTCGCCGTCCTCGCCGCCGCGCCCTCGGACGGAATCTTGCCCGCCTCGATCGTCACCAGCTTCGCGAGATCACCCTTCGCCGCGCGCAGTTCTTCGCCCGCCCACCGATCGACCCGTCACCGCTGTCGGCGCGGGGCTCCCCGCCGGCCGGCCGCCCTCATGTGGCGGCCGGGGCGCCGGGCGTGCAGCCGGAACACCTTGAGCAGGCGACTGCTCAGCTGCCGCTGGGCCAGCCTCGCGCGGCTGTTGGTGCAAGCTGGGATTATGACGCTCGGCCGCAACCCCTGCACATGCAGCCACCCGCCACGTGGTCTCGCTGTTCCTGCTGCTGCTGCTGCTGCTGCTGCTGCTGCTTGACCTGCTCTGCTTCCTTCCCATGCGCTGGCGGCACCGGCTCCTCCAGTATAACCGGCTTCACACGCTTTGGGGCCTGCCCCGTGGTCTGCTGCCGAGCTCGCTGCCTTTGCGCTCCGGTCCGTTGCGCCCTCGCAGCAGGCGGGCTCCGTGGTGGGCCGTGACTCAGTCTGCGCTACGCCCGAGAGCGTTGGGCATGGATGCCTACAAAGTGACTCAGAAGATCAGCGGCGTAGTGCGCGATTGCCATCACAGATGCACGCACTTTGCAGCTGCTTCGCTCATTTGACTCGATGTCTTTGGGCACGAAAAAGCCGTAATCCTTGAATGTCACTGCGCATGGTTTCGCCGTTATCAAGCCTGCCTCCACGTTTGCATCCACCACTTTGCCCACGAATACCTCCGCACACGCGGTACACATGCCACCCCCACAAAACACGCCCCAAACACACGCCCACAAACACACGCGCACACACAGGCACTCGCACCATGCATGCACATTCACACGCACACACAGACACCACTCACACACATGATACACACACACGTGATACATACACACACACGTGCTCGCGCGCACCTCGTACGCCTCTATGAGCGCCTGCCCCTTGGTGTTGCTGCTGCAGTGATCTTGGCGGCCGTCCACTCTGTGTCGGGCTTGGGGGGAACCCCTCAAAACCGACATGGTCTCGCACCTCCTGCTGCGCCATCAGTTCGGGATGCACTATGGCGATCTGGAGCGGATGTTCGGGACGTTTCCGATGATCTTTACGGCGGTGATCTGGGTCATCCTGATCGCGCTGTTCGTGTACGCGCGGGCGCAGGCAGCGAAGGGGGTGCTGCGTTAGAGAAGCAGCTATGGGGTGGTTTCCTGACCCCCCCCTCACTCGTCATCCCGGCCTTCGCCAGGATGACGATACTGGTAAGGCAGGCTTCCTACCGCGCCCGGATAAACGCGCGCACATCCTCCGATAGTTTCCGCCGGTCCTCGTCGCGGATGTACATCATGTGGCCGGCGCCATCCGGTCCGGACGCTCCTTCCCTTCCGTTTCCGCTCTGCTGCTGCTGCTGCAGCTGCGTTACTGGCTTTCGGGGTCGTCTGCTCCTCTTCTTCAAGCTGCTGTTGCTGCTCCATTTCGGTGACCTGTGGTCGGACCCCTCGCCCCGCTCGTCCGCACGGCCCTTCTGCTGCTGCAGCTGCAGCGGCACCATCCCCATCAGCGCGACAGCGACCAGCCGCGCGCGCTCATCGGCGGCATCGGCGCGATCCGAGCCTGCCCGGCGCCGACCGCGGCCAGCAGCGGCGGCCAGCGATCCATCGGTTTCAGGACCGCCCGGCTTCGGGTAGTGCTGGGATGATCAGCTGGGTGAGCGCGCCCTGCGGGAGCGGCGTGGCGCGCAGCATGTGCAGTGCGCGTTCTTGAGCTGCAAGCCCAGCCACATCCGCTGCAATGTTATGTGTTTACTGACTTAATTAGCCACACATGTACTTTTATTGAGCCTGGCCGCGGTTCCTGCATTTGAATGATCTGCTGTCTGAAAGTTCAAAATCAGGACGAGGTCTCGGAAGTCCTGCTCCGCCATTGGTCAGCTCTACATGCCGCAGATTCATAGCGCACAGCCTAAGCCAAAAGAATTCGGAGGGGATACTTTGGCCTCCTTCAGCAGAGTTTGTGGAATGCATATGCTACCTGCAACAACGTGCAGCAAACAAACGATGCAGCCTTGGCCCAGGCGGAATGGCGGGCGGTCATGTTTTCGGAAGCCGTACTGCGAATTGAGTGCCACTTCTAGTGACACGGGTCGCTCCAGCATGACACCGGAAACAGCTGCTGTACGGCATGCGATAGATAGCCATGCACCAAGGCGATATGATCCTGACAATGGCATACAGTGGGTGAGAACATCAGGCCGTACGCGGCAAGAGGAGCCCCGCTGCAGCATCATCCCCTTGTTCGAGCACACGTGCCAAGGGAATGCTCCGCTCGCATCCTCCGCAGCGCTGCTGCTGCCCTGGTTCGAAAAGCACCCCACTCCAGATACGTGGCACGCACCGCATAAGACACTCTTCACCTTAATCGGCGCTTTAAGTACCGTGCAAAAAAGTTAAGCAATAAGCTATGCGCAAGGTGGTCTTGTTTTTCGGGCTTGCATGGGGCCGCCACCATCGAGAGCGACAGGGCCGGCACAGGCCGCGAGAACACTGCGGCTTGCTGCGACACCCCATGTCTACCCAGGTATGTGCTGCCTGGCTGCCGAGTGCTGCGCCCTGGGCCCTCCAGGGCGCGCCGGGCGCGATATCCGGGCGCTGCCCTGCCTTGCGTGCTTCCGCCTTGCCTTTCCACTCTCCCCCCCTCTGCCAACGCCAGCTGGCGCACCGAGCTCACCACGGCCTCATGCTGACCGGATCAGCGGCGCGCGTGCCCCGCGCCCAGACAGCATCGAGCCGCCGCCCGCGCGCCACATGGGCGCAGCTGCTGCAACGGTGCAACGCGTCAGCAATCCAGGTGAAGCCTTCTAGATGCACACAGTCGTGATGGCTGCCACGGGCTGTACTTTGCCCGTAAGCTGGTGCAAGCGCTCTTTCACGAAAGTTTCCGTCACGGCCGAAACGTCCGTGATGCTTCCGTTCAGCCACATGGCCGTGTCGATGCAGTGCGCGAGCAAATCGCCCGTCACGGCCCCGAGCCGGCCGCGTCCTCGGCCTCCAGCGCTGCCAGATCAGCCTCGACCTCGGCCAGGTCAGCCTCGTTCAGATCAACCTCGTCGTCCGCGATCTCGTCACCAGCTCTCGGTCCTCTTGGGCCGCCGCGTGGCGGCCGCTGCCCCCACCCTTCCCGCAGCGACCACAGCCACCTTGTGCTGCCGCTGCTGCTGCTGCTGCTGCTGCTGCTGCTGCTGCTGCTGCTGCTGCTGCTGCTGCTGCTGCTGCTGCTGCTGCTTTGAGTGATCCTGCTGCTGGGGTGCCCATGAGGGGCTGGCAATGCAGGGTGCTGATGAGTCGCCGTTGTCTGTGCTGATCACTGCAATTGCGCCGTCCATCGCCGCCAGCTCTGGGAGGGATGTTTGTGTGGGTCAAAGGTGAAGGGCAGGGTAAGCGCGCAGGTGTGTGTGCGCGCGCACGCACGCGCGTGTGTTTGTGCGTGTTGCGCGCGCGCGCGCATGCGCGAGCGCATGCGCGAGCGCCTGCGCGGATTTCGCGTGTCGGTGATCAGGTCGTTGAAGAAGGTGCGTTCGCACGCACCTAGCAGTTTAGCGGCCGTTGCATGCGACTGGGATACGACCGGCTGCGAGCCGTGGCACCCACAAATCGAGAAGCCCACCTGCATCCATCGAGCCATCGCAGTGCCGAAGCAGGTTGGCGGATGCCTTTGATCCATCTGTCGGCGCCGGGCCTCCGCGCATGCCGCCCTTTCGGCCTCGTCGGTCCCCCTGCCGCCGAGCGCCGCCGCCTGCTTCCGCTTCGACCCCGCGCCCCGGCCCCGCGAC
>NNCB01000658.1:0-15271 GCA_002317545.1 Scenedesmus quadricauda | reverse complement strand
GCGCCAGAAGGCGGTCTGGCCGCGGAGCGAGGCCGTCGAGGCGGCCGTCGTCGTCGGCTAGGGGCAGCAAGATCGCGGCGCCTGCGGGGTTGCGACGCGTCCAGTGGAAATGAGTGAGGGTGTGAACACTGCGTCGCAACGGACGCTGCCTCAGGGGGGGCGTGGTGGGGGTGGGCCAGCAGGTCGGCGAGGGCAGTACGCAGCGAGCCTCGTCCCACGGGATGCGCTTGTCCGCATGGAAGTCGCGGACCACCGGCACCAGCGTGTCGATGTCGGTGGGCGCTGCCACGTGCGAAAGACGATGCGGTCAGCGTCGCGGCCGCGATCACGCGCGGGCGCATCGAGTTCTCCGCGTGGTTTCGCAAGAACGGTCCGCCGTCAATCATGCCGGAGTCTCGGAGATGCAAAAAACATAGTCACGCAGCTTGTTCATGCAGTACCATGCGAGCAGGCCCGCCTGAATCGACGGCGACGCATTCACACGGTCCAAGATGTCGCGGTCAACACCTGCCATGATGCCGCGCGAATGGGGCTCGCCACGCTTGGAGCCACCCAATCGGGCATTTCATGAGCAGGTTCTCTTCGCAAGCGGCGCGCCGCCGCCGCAGTGCTGCTGCCGGCTGCTCCTGCTGCTGGTGGTCCAGGCGCCACCGCTGCTGCTGCTGGCCCTGCTACTACTTGTCCCGCTGCCACTGGTCCTGCTGCTACTAGTCCTGCTGCTGCTGCTGCTGCTGCTGCCGCCCCTCCTTCGGCGCAGCCAGCAGCTTCTCGCTACGCGCCCGCGGGGCAGGACTATGCTGTCGAACGTTATACGAAAGAGGTTCAGCGCCTGCTGACCGTGCTCGAAAAGCGGCTGGAGAAATGCGCTTATGTCGCGGGCAACGATTATTCGATCGCCGACATGGCGATGGCCCGGCCGCGCGTCGGCGTTCGTGATGGGCATGGGGCTCGACGAATGGACCGGTGCTGCGGCGGCTGTGTTGCTGCCGAAGCAGCTGCTCACGGGCGCGCTGCTGACTGCTGTCCGGCTGAGCTGTCGGGGGCCTCGCGGCCGCGCTGCCACCAGCAGTCGCTGCCAACAGCACGGCGGCGTCCCGGGCGGCAGCCGCGGCGTCGGCCCCGTCGCTGTCGTCAGGCGCGAGTTCGATCCCGGCTGGCGACGCCCGCAAGGCGCCACAAACGCCTGCAAATTAGCGCTGAGGCGCCGCTGGTACCTGCGCCAGATTGCGGTGCCGCACACGCCGCCGGTACTGAGCATGGCGCGACACGGGGGCAGGATGATGTGCCCTCCCATCGCATGCAACATACGGTACCAGTTGCGCCGCTGCATGCGGGCCCACCAGAATGCATGGCAGCTACATGCGGTGGCATACATGCGTATGCCTGTTTGATGCTGCGAGGGTCACTGGCCGCAGCCACGTGACTGCGTCGGCGTGCCGCCCGGCGTTCTGCTGCTCGTGCGTCGCGGCGATCAAGGAGTAATTTTCCAGCAGCAGCTGCGCGGCAAGAGGCGCGTGTTGATACGTGCACATGCAGGTACAGTAGCACATCCATCGAGGAGCAGCGCCCACCATATCGAGAGCATGGCTGTCCTCCACGTCTGGCAGATCAGTTGGCGCCATCACTCTTCAGTACCGATGTGACAGTAATGATTGCATAGCCACCTCTGTGTTTGATAAGACTTTCGCTAACGCTATTTGCAGGCCGCACATTGTCACGGATTTCGTCTTGCCGGGCCACTCGCCGGATCCCTTCGGTGAAAATGCCAGAATGAAGGTCCATTGAAAGCAGACCGGCCAGAGTTTCGAATGCACTCGCAGCGGCGAACGGCCATCGCGCTCCTGGCGACGGCGGCAGCAGCGGCAGCGTGCGCAGCTCCGCCCATAGCTATTGCACGCATCGCCACGGAGGAGGTCTTGCGGCAGAAAAGCGTGATTACGACAGGCGGCTTCAATCCCTCGGACGTCCCTGCAGGTAGAGCTCGCGAATGGGCGTGAAATGACGTGGGCCGGCAGTGGGCGGCGTGATGCAATTGTTGTTTGTGCAGCCTCCATCCTGCTGATCCCGCCGCCCTCCCTGCCCTCCACCCACGCCGACCGCTCGTGCAGCCCGGACCGGGCCCCCTCCCGCGCCCCGCAAGCGCCCGCGGAGCGCTCCGGCCGCGGCGTCGGCCCGCGGGTCGCCCCGCAGTGCAGGAGGCCCTCGGGCAGCTGAGGGCGACGCGGTGCGGCGGCCGAGGAGGCGCGGTGGGGCGACGCGCTGCGGGAGTTCAGCTCGTTAGTCAACGACCACCCAGACCAGCATTGGCGACGATGGGCGCCTCGGCCGCGCGATCATGCTCTATCAATGAGCTGTTGTCAGCAAGGACTCGAATTTTCACGGCCATGGTTGGGGCACGCCTGTGCCGGCATGCCGCCCGTGCTCGGATCGGCCGCAGGGTGGCCTTGGCAAGATCCACAGGAGCATGCGTGCAATGCTTCCCCCGAGCTGGCTGGCGATCGCTGGTCCTTCCTGTCCCAGCCGGCGACCAACTTCAACCGCCGCGCACGCCGACAGCGGGGGAGCTGATCGCAGCGACAGTCGACGCCTGCGCGATGGGCGCTTGTCGCCACCCGTGGACGGAAACAACGACCTGGGTACGCATGCCTCGGCAGCCGTTGCCGACATGCTCCAGCGCATGGAGCAGTCCGCAGTCCTGTCGAGGTCGCCCGTTCAGTAGCGCTGGCCGATCTCCGACAGCCTCCACACAAGTGGCGTGAGGTACTCGCTGTAGGGTTGCCACTTGGGACGCAAGGGCAGGCTCGGCCGCGGTCTGCTTACAGGCGCCCCCGTCTCGCCATGCAGGCTGCTGTTCTGTGGGCGGAGCGGCCGTCGCAGCGGCTGAGGGCGGAGCAACGGTGGGCGTTGCGGGCAGGGCCTGCCAGTTGTGTCGCAACGCAGTGCTCAGACCCAGTCTGTTCCCTCGCACTGTTGATGACCCCTGATGCCCCCCAGCCACCCCACATGCATCCGCATGCACGCCGCCTCGGGCCCCTCCCATCCTGTAACAGTTTGAGATCGCCCTGGAGTTTGACCTGCGCTACTCAGACCTGGCGTACATGCGTGAGCAGCGCCACTGGCCGCCGCGGCTGCTGGCAGCAATGGCGCGCTTCCAGCAGCTGCAGACATGAAATGTAACAAACCCCCTGCAGAAAGACGCACGCTTCTACCGTGCACATGCGCCACGACTCCCACATGCGTGCGTGAGGTCTTGGGTTGGCAACGTCAGTCAGCAGCTCACAGTAAGCCGGAAATCGGAGAGCCATTGGGCCCACTGGAAACGGGAGGCTCGCGGTTACTCCCGGAACAGTCGCGGGCAAACGATACCGAGGGCGGCGCAGGTGCGTTCAAGCACCGGCGCGTCAGCAGCGCTCGAGTCTCTCGCATGCAGGGAACCGGCCAAGGAGATGCGTGTGCAGCGATCCAGGGAGCGTGCGACGCGCCGCGCAAT
The DNA here is from genome assembly GCA_002317545.1 of Scenedesmus quadricauda. Lineage (NCBI taxonomy): Eukaryota > Viridiplantae > Chlorophyta > Chlorophyceae > Sphaeropleales > Scenedesmaceae > Scenedesmus > Scenedesmus quadricauda. The sequence goes on along the minus strand of NNCB01000658.1, from coordinate 11,781 downwards.
TCGCACAGCCCCGCGCGCAGCGGCCGTGCGTCCACCGTCATCGACGAGGTAGCGCAGCGCCTGCCGCTTCTTCGCCGGCCCTACAGTTTTTTGCGAGATCCTTCATCGCCGCGTTGTCCAGCGCCATCCACTCGGCAGTGTTGGTTTGAGGGGGGAGAGCGCAATTCACTGGACCACGTGGTAACATTATTTCATCAGAAACGATTTCACGAGCACGAGGGTTTGGCGGATATATTGCGGGTGGACGCCAATTGAATCTGATGCTTGCTTCGCCACAGTTTGGATGCCCATGAAAATGGTTTTCGCCTAGATCGATGCAAAAAGATGCATTTGCGACTATGCCCGCTGCCAGCAGCAACGCCTGCGGCCATCCCCCCAACAAAAACCAGCTGCTGCAGTGACAAGCCCCCGCGTACCCTCACGAAGCTGAACACGAGGCCCGCCAGTCGTTGAGCAACAGCAGCTGCAGCAGGCCGCCCAGGGCGTGGAAGGGCAGTAGACGATGGGCCGAAAGCCGGCCAAAGCCGCCAAAGCTGCCATGGGCTTGTTACGGCTTGCGGGCCAACTTCCTGATCCAGGAGTTTATCGCAGAATCCAAAGGGGCCGACATCCGGCGCTGGTTCTGGCGGGTTTGGGAATAAGGAGAGTGTGCAGCAAGCGGGGAGAATGCCATGGCTGCATTGGGGGGGGGAGGCCAGTGGATAAACCTAGAGTCAAACCCAGGAAGCCCGCCACGCCTAGGCCGGCAGAGGAGGCAAGGTCGCCAATCTCGGCGCCGTGGTTTCGGACGAAAAACGAGGCAAGAAACGGACCGAAGCCGTAGCCCACCGCCGCCTGGAGCGCGGTGGCCATGACCACCAGGCGGTAGGTGCGGATCCGCCACAATGTCACGACGGTGCCGCCGCTCCCGAGAACCGCTGCTGCTTGAAACGCGACCACCGCTCCGAGCGGCAAGTGCATCCTCGGGACGCAGGCCTTGCGCAATCAGCAGGGCTGAGGCCAGCACCGCATCGCCCGCGGCATGACCGAAATTGTCGTTCGCCGCCTTGAAATTGTCCGCGTCGATGAACATCAGCGCGAACCGTTCGTCGCGCGTCGCCCCGCGGTAATGCGCTGCGCCAGCTTCTGGTCGAACGATTCGTATCCCGAGGTAGTCGGCAGGCGTACCTGACCCACGATCCTGGCCATCTGTCAAGTACCTGGCGCCGACAGCTGCTGGCTGCGTGGTGTGGACGGCGTCATGCACTGCGGAGTGGCCAGCGACGCGACGCATCGCGCCAGGGTTGCTGCGCTCACGTACAGCAAGCAATTGAATGGGTCAGAGTGACTGCATATACAGCATATGCGTGGGCCATACGGATCGCGCGTGTACCATCCTTCACGCACTCGAGTGCGTGTGAGTTGAAGAGTGGGCCGCTGATGCTCTGTCACGGCAACAGGCCGGCTGTAATGCGGTGATGCTGGCCCTCGATCCGTCCTTCCTCCAAGCGAATATGGGGTCCATGCCGATTCTGTGCGTGGCACTGTCTGGTCCCTATGACTTCTACCCCTTCGAATTGTACGTTGTCGGCCCCGCTCATGGTGGGGCACGCTCGATGTATTGAAGCTGACCCCGCCGCAGCGGATCGCCGGGTTGGTGCGGCTGCCGAGGCGGATCGTCAGGTCGATGACCTCTTCGATCGAGGGCAGCGCAAAGCTTTCCATGCCGAGGATCACCTTGCGTGTCGGATCGTGACAGACGACGAACACGTCGGGCTGGCTACCGTGGAGCAGGCCCAGCGACACCGCGGCATAGGCGGGGTTGAAGATCGACCCCTGTCCTTCGATCAAGTCCCAATGATCAGCAGGTGCATCTGGACTCAAACTCTCCGCGGCCCCGGGGACGCGGTCGTCCTCGCCCCGAGCCACAAACCTGTCGGGGTGGAACCGCACCTTTGCCGCTTTGAGCCCCGCCCGCAGCTCCGCCGCTCCCAGCCGCCGGCCCGCGGGCAGCTCGACCCGCAGCCACCCGAGCAGCTTGCCCAGGTCGCGCGCCCGCACCGCCGCGCCGACGCGCGCCTCGATCTCCGCCTTGGCGCGCGCGCGCAGCGACTCGCGGCGCGCGGCGGCGGCCTCGCGGGCGGCGACTTCGGCGCGGTGCTCCTCCAGGCGCGCGCGCGCGCGCTCCTGCTCGCGCGACGCCGCGGTGGCGCGGCTGCAGGCGTCGGCTGCGAGTGCGGCGTCCTGTTGGGGCCCTTTGCGGCGGCTGCTGCTTCCACTCCTGCTACCGCGGCGGCTGCTTCAACTGCGGAAATGCTGCTGCCGCTGCTCTGCAACCGGTACGGCCTGCCGTATCTTGGCGCGTCGCCCATCGTGCGCGGCCTGTCGGACGACAAGCATCTGACGCCGCTGGCGGTCGCGCGCCACCCCTGGCCGCCACCATCCGGCACAGGGGCAGCCGGTGCCCCCGCTGCCCCCACCTTCTCTGCCCTCTTGCGGGGCCGCGCTGCCCGACTGGTGCTCGTCCAACGGCCCGGATGGCGAAATGACGGTAGTACCCCGCGACATCACCTGGTCGATCCCCTATGACACGACCCCCTTTATCGAACTGTCGATCGAAGAGGTGGTGATCACGCTGGTCGAGGCGGGTGCTCGTCTCCTTGTCATGCCGTTCCTGCGACGGCGCCCACGCGTGATCCCGAGCCCGCCTGGTGGTGCCGATCGCGCTGGCGGGTGCGTGCCTTGGTCTGTGGATGTTCGGATTCTCGATCAACGTGCTCGAGCTGCTGTTCGGCCATCCGCCCAGCAGCGGTTCCAAATCCGGCGCTGGGATGCACCCGCTGTTCTCCTGCTGCGCAGGCGACCAGGCTGTGCGAGTTCGCAGCCGTTATCCGGGCTGCGCTGCCGCTTTGTTCTGGGTGAGCGTCAGGCTCGCAACACGGGCTGCCGCCAGCCGCGCCGAGAGCGTCCTCAGGCACATGGGGCCCCTTGCCTGCCGCCGCCGCCGCAGGATGCGCAGCGACCTCGATCGCCGACAAGTCGTGTCGATGCACGCCGGTCAGCATCGACCGCGTGCGGCTGCATCGTCGATTTGTCGATTCGCTCGGCGGATCGTCGTTCAAGGTCGAAAATCCCAATGCGGCCTCGGGCTGCGGCTGCGGGTCGAGCTTCTGCTGCTCTGCTTCTCCTGCTCGCAGCGGCTGTGCTGTGCTGGCTAGCAGCCGATGAAAATGATGATCATCGGTCAAGGGCCTCGTGTGCCCGAGCTCTGCCGCGCCTCGTCGAATGGCTCGAGGAAACGCAGCCCGATGTCGCGCGCGCAGGCAGTCCCGCCGTGCTTGCCCTCGGGCGCCTCCTCCGAGTCGGGGACCTCTATTCGTTGGATGCACCGACGTGGGATGCCGTCGTGACATCCATCACGTCCTTTGACTTCAACCCTCAACACTATCCTCCACATGCCCCATTCTGTTTTGTCTACGGGCTTGCCGATTTTATTCCGGCCTTCGTTTACCCGCCATTTCCTGGCCTCCTCCTTGCGCTATGCGATCATCTGCACGCTTGCGTCGGTCTGCCGCGGCGGCGGTTGCTGGTCCTACCCTGGGTCACCCGCTGCTCCGCTACGAGAGATGGGTCCCGCTGTGGCTGCTCGGCGGCGAGCCGCCGGCAGCAGCCTCGTCCGCCTGCCCGCTGCGCCCGGCGCCGCTTGCCGCAGCGCCGCTGTCGATGCTGCTGCGGGGCGAGCCTCCGGCCAGGCGCTTGCGCGCCAGATGCCCGCCTTTGTGCGCATGACGCCTGGGAATGCAGCCGGGGGTGGCTTGTGCTGCTGCTCCTGCTGCTGGTGCTGTTGCTTCTGCTGCTGCTCCTGCTCCTGCTCTTGCTGCGCTCCTGCTGCCGCCGCCATTGCACCCCGGCAGACAGTTGCTGCGCATGCGAGCCGCCACGTCAACAGCATGGCGTTCAGCGCCAGCAACATCACCGCCCCGGCGCCGACATCGATTGCCGACCAGCCGAGCAACGCCTGTCCGATCCAGCCGATCGCGGTCAGCAGGGCAATCCCAGCATAGGCGGCGAGCCAGGCAGCGCCGCCATGGCTTCCGCGGCGGCAGGCGGCGAGGGGCACCGCTCGCGGCCCGGCGACGGGGCCCTCAGCGTGTCGGCCAATACGTCCGACAGGATCACGCTGGTGGCGGAACTATAGTTGAAAACCTCGCCCGGCTGCGCCGCCGCAGGCTTCGCTTCGGCAAAGGCCGCCATGTCACCGGCGCCGGGGCCAACAGCATGTCGACCGCTATCGCCGCGCCAGACCGGATCGCCATTTTCGTGCTCGAGCCCGGCCGACATCTGCAGCAGGTGCTGCGACAGGGTGGCAAATGCGGGTGCGTCAATGGTCGGCGCTGCTGCTGCTCTGCTGCGCTCCTGCTGCTGCTCCTGCTGTTGTCCTGCTGTTGCTCCTGCTGCTGCCCCTGCTGCTGCTGCTGTTGCTGCTGCTGTGGAGACGTCAGCGGCGGCGCCGCCGGCGCCAGCGGCGCGTGGTCCTGCTCCTCGTGTCGTTGTTCTTTGTGCTGCTGCTGCTCCTCATGTTGCTGCTGCTGCGGCATCAGCGGCTGCGGCGGCGACGGCGGCGGCAGCTGCTGATGCGTGGTGGTGGCGGCGATGGCGGCAGATGCGGCTCCTGCACCTGCTGTTGCTGTGAAGATGGAAACGGCAAGTGCTGATGCTGGTCGTGTGGTCGTTGCTGGTGCTGATGCTGCTGCTGCTGCTGCCGCTGCTGCTGCTGTGGTGGTGGTGCCGGGTCTGGTTTGTGTTGCGGTGACAGGCACGGCTGCTGTGGCAAACTTGCAGCACCCAGCAGCTCTCCAGTTTGCTGCAAAGGCTGCGCCAGCCGGGGCGGCAGCGTGTGCACCGCTGGTGCGGCGCTGGTCGCCACTGCAGGAGCACCAGCGGGTGCGGCCTCGCCGGCTGCCATGCCTGGAGAGATCCCCGTCCAGGTGGGTTCGGCAAACCAAGGCATGGTGCGGCACGCAGCTTGGCCAGCTCCCGGCCGATAGCTCCAGCCGGTCGCCGACGGTTCAGCGTCAGCGCAGCCTCAACCCGGTCGCCGCGATGCATGCCACATTGTCGAGCCGCAGAAGCTCGGTCACGCCATATCTTCCAGCGCGTGCATGTCGTCATCGGAGAAGCCGAAATGATGGCCGAATTCGTGGATCAGCACATGGCGCACCAGTCCTTCGAGCATTCTCTGAACGCGCGGTTCCTCGTGCCGTGTCAAGCCCCGCAGGATCATGCGTGGGGCTGCTGTACGGAAGCATCGCAATTGAAAACCACGGCTGTGGCTGGTGGGGGCTCGCGTATGACCGAACAATTCCCGGCGTTGACGACCTCAATCAACGTGACGCCGAGTGGGCAAGCATCATCGCCGTGGGCGACACCGATGCCGCGTTCAAGCTGATGACGTTGAGAAGTGTGCGTGTGCGCCGTGCAAGCTGCAGGAGACGAATTTGTGCAACCTTTGCAGCATCACAGGGAAAGAATCAAGAAATTGTAGCACGGAGGGTTTTATATTGCATCAGATGCATGGAATGTAAATACTCGGGCCACATAATGCCCCTTGTTTTGGTCATACGTTGCCTTGACCCCGTCTGCACGACACCTTTTGCCCATGGAGCGGTGAAGCAGCAAATCCCGAACCGTAACATGACGTGCATTTCTAGGATCACTTGCGCTGTGAGGGCTCTGGGCTAGGGAATATGAGGAAGAGCCTTGGCTGATGTTGGTATAGGGCCGGGCTCATGTAGCCTGGGACGTTTACTCTTGCGCGCACAGGCACGATTAGATGATGAAGTAAGAGTATATCCAAATCATTGCACTCTGCAAGCCCTGCATCGCTGCCCCAGGCCGTCGCCACCAACCGCCTAATCGATGCTTTGGGCGCCACCGTGCGACTTGCCCGCGTCGCCTAACGGCACCATGACCACACCTGGTCAGGTGCTATCGGACAGCAGTTCGCCAGTCGCCTTGAACTCACATTGGCCTTATATGATATGCACGACACACATCCAGCAGCTCTTCTCTGTTCGCCAGCGTAAAACATGGCCCGAAGAACAGCAGTCCGGTCCAATGCTGACGGGTCCTGGATCTCGGAAAATGCTGGCTCTGAGCCAGGCTCGCGTGAGTTCCAGCGGGACGGGGTTTGGACGTGCCAGCTATGATTCGGCGCGCCGGCTCCACCCGACACGTCTTGAGGCGGTGGACGCCATGGCCATCGCGCTTGACAGTTTCGAAGTGGAAGGGCCCCGTGGCGACAACTGCCACTTCCCACACGCTCGTCGGGACTGCTGGCCGGTGTCACTGTGCCGCAATGGGCGGCGGCCTCCTCTTTCTGACCAACACGCTCGCAATCGCCTTTTCGGTGACGATCGTCGCGCGGCTCAACAGGTTCGGCCCTTCGCTGACGCCCCAGCACACGGCGATGCAGGTCGTCGGCATCGTCGCGACGCTCGGCATCTTGTCGATCCCGCTCGCCATCTCGTTCAACAAATCGTTCGGGAAATCCGGGCGCGACCGCGGTACAGTCCGCCGCCGCGCAGAAAAAGGCGAGGCCTCCGTCGTCTCGGCATGTCGACGGCGACGGGGAAGCTGTGGAGAAGCTGCAGCGGCTGCTGGTGGAGTCGTCGCCGTTCGTCTTGCAGGTGGGGAGAGAGCAGCATGGGCTGTCGCTGCGGCGAGCACGCCCTCAATTTCAGGACCCATTTTTTGCGCCCCGTCACGCGCAGCGGATGCTGAACCGCCTGAGCCACCCGCCAGAGCTGGTGCCCCTTGATCCGCCCCACAAGTCACACGTCCCCAGCTGCGCCCTCCGATCGTCCCTCGCCCTGCACCTCCCAGCTCACAAGCCTGGTCGCCAGTCTGCGGGACATCCACACCCGCCCCGCCCCGCCAACCGCGCCCGTGCTGCCCTCGCCGGTGCACAACCGCCGCCTGATAGTCACCGGCCAGCGGGTTCACATAATAAAGCGCCGCGCCGTCGAGCGCGAGAAAGCACGTGTCTTGATCAGCGGCGGCGGCAGCTGCGGCGGCGGCAGGGGCGACAACGCGACAACGAACGGGATCGGCTGCGACGACGAGGTCGATATCGAGGCCATCACATGCGCCCTGTTATCGGAGGGTATTGGTCCAGCTCCGCTGCGACGCGGCCGGCGGCGAGCGCCCGCGCGACGCGCGCCGCTGCCTGCAGCAGCTGCGCCACAGCTCGTCGTCTGCCTGGGCGGCCCGGCCGCCCCGACGCCCCGCTCGGGCGGCGCCGTGGCGGGCGCGGTCGCGGACGGGGGCGCTGCGGCGGCGGCTTCCGAGTACCTTCCCGCCCCCTTGGTCATTGAGCCGCGCTTCCGCGACCAGTTCGTCATCGCCCAGCCGACGGCCGCATACGCGTCGCTGCTCGCCGCCGCGCCGCCCTGCTTCGTCGGATCCGCGGCCAAGCTGGAGGCCGTAGTGTCGCACCTCGCCGATGAGATGGCCGCGGCGTTCACGCAGCGGCGCCACGGCGCGGTGCCGCCGTGGCGGACGCGCGCCGCGATGCTTTCGAAATGGGCCCGCAGCGCTCGCGGCGCTGGCGGCCAAGAGCGGCGACGCGATGGCGGTGATGGCGTCGGGGGTGACGGCGCGGCTGCTGCGGAGGTGGCGGCGTGGTTTCCGAGGCGAGGTCTCGAAGGCAGCGTGAGCGGCCGCTGCGCCCCGCTGAGCCCCCGGGGCCGCGGTGCTCGACTGCGCACAACGGCGCATGCCGACGAGCATCAGTTGGCGCTACGCCGAGGATCGACCAGATCTTGGCCTCAGCAGCCGCAGCTGGGCCCCTCGCCGATACCCTTCGCCGACGTGCGAGGGAACGGCCGCCTGCGCCGAGCGCCACCTACCACCGCGAACTCGACTGATCCCGGCGATCGCCCGGACCGCCGTCGCGGCGCTTCCGGGTGCGACGCGTCGTAACTGGGCGGGCGCTCCAAGTCGCTGACGGCCGCGTTCGGCGGCGCGGCCCGCGGCCTCTCCTGCGCGGGCGGCGGCAGCGTCATGGCGCAGCCGCAGGGCGCCCAGCCGGCGGCGCTCCGCTTCTCCCGCAAGGTCAGCTACGAGTGGTGCGAGCGGCGCCAGGCTCGGGCAAGGCGCGTTCCCTGCTGGCCGCGGCCCTGCAGACGTCTGCCGGCGCCGGCTGCGGCGCGGCTGACGGCAGCGGCGCGGGCGGCCGCGTCGCACAGCATGCGGAGGAGCGGCCCGCGATCCGCGACGTGCTGAACAGTTCGGTCGAGCCCGATTACGACGTCCGATGGCCAGCGTACCACCAGGCCGGAGCGAAATTGCTGAGTCAGTAGCCGGCGCATCAGCAGCCGGCGGCAACGGGCGCATCGCCGTCGGCGGCGCGTTGCCGCTGCCGCCGCTGCCAGGCGGTTCGTTCTTTTGAGAACGTTGCTGCATCAGACAGGGCCCCAGTACTGTGCTCACGGCACACCGGCGCGACACATGCGTACGCTGCCTGCAGCGCCGGCAGTGCCGCGCCGCCGCGCAGGGCGTCAGGTTGGGGTCAGGCGGCGACCCGGTCATGCAGCCCTGTGCGCCGTGACGCTCCCACTGGCCATGCGTCGCTGATGGATGCTCACGCACGCGCGGCTCTGCCGGTCAGGGCCGCGCTCCTTCAAGGTTGACGTCATGGATCACCGCGACCTATGTGGGGTGCGGCCGCCTCCCTCTCAATGGCGCTGCGCCGCAACATTGCACCGGCCCGTCAAGCCGGTCCTCTCTCGCCGGGAGCCAGCCACCGACCACGGCCTCCCATCGATCTGAGAAGATCCGTCGAGAGGCAGACCCACCCCTAGCCTGCGCTTTGAGGGTTGTGCAACTGCCTGCAATGGCCCGCCACTTGGGCTTCAAGACTCCCCTCCGCTTTCCATCCTGACGAGCCTGACACGGAACGTTAGCTTGGTCGGGGAAAGTATTTCTTTTGTGACTTTCTTGACCGGCTGCGCCGTTCGCTTCGCAGTGTGCCAGCAAAGAACGTCACCCGCCCGTCTACGGGCGGAACGCCTTTCGGGCATCTCAGGAAAAGGTTCGGGCCAAGCAACGTGCCCCCGCATCGGCATGTCGCCATGGATGGTGTCATTCCCTGCACAAACCCAGTCCCGAGCAGCACCGCTCCTGGCGATCGTTCAGGGCCGCGGGCCGCGGGCCGCCCCTCCAGCTGCAGCTGCGGGCAGATTTTCCCTCCACGGGCTGCACGAATATCATATCGGCGGCATTGCTGAAGGGCTCGATGCCTTTGCCAAGTCCATCGCCGGCAACCTGCCGGGTGCCGGCGTTTGGGAATGGCTGATCAATGCCGGCGGTGCAGGAATTTTCGGGCTGGTCCTTGGCGGCGTGATCGTCGGCGTTCTGCATCTGCTGCCGGGGAAGAAGGCCGGCGCCCATTGATTCAATTCGTCACCCCGGACTTGATCCGCGTCCGCTCGCACCCGTCGATCGTCATCGATGTCAAGGCCTGCGCGGTCAATTTCCCCGACACGCTGATCATCGAGGATAAATATCAGTTCAAACCCGCCCGTCCCTTTGCGCCGGGCGGCGCAGCCTGGGGGTGGACGCGGTGTTCCCGCACGCATATCGCTTCGAGGGCGGGATGCTCCACCCGGGCGATGCGCCCGGGCTGGGCGTCGATATCGACGAGGCGCTCGCCGAGACATTCCCTTATGCCCGCGCCTATCTGCCGGTGAACCGGCTCGAGGACGGGACGATGTGGAGTTGGTGATGCGGTTGGCAATCCTCGCACTTGGCGTGCGTAGCCGCGGGCGGGCCTGTTGGGCGCAGGTGACCAGGCGTGCTCTGGCTGCTGCGGCGCTCCTGACCCCATTGCTCGCTGTCTGTGCGGCCCATCCCTAGCCGGGCTGCGCCGCGAAGCCTCAAACCTCCATCCTGTTTCCATACGTTATGCGCGCACGACCAGCTCGGCTTCATGCCTCCGCTGCCACCAGCCGCCGCAGCGCCGCCGGCGCTGCCGCATGACTCGAGCTCTGGCCGCGATATCCTGGGAGATCGCGCCATTCATCGGCCTTCAACCTCAAAGAACGACTGAGGCCGAGCCAAGGGCGCAGCCCATTTTTAGGCACGCAACCAGGCGCCTCGCGCTCCTTGTCGCGGGAGTTCTGCCGACGCCTCAGAACCTGGGAAATAGCAGAAATGCGCGGCGTTTTGCCCCTTTTGCCGCTGCCCCGACACCTGGGCGCGCCGAAGCCCGGCTTTGAGTACCCGCCTTCAAAGACGCGCCTGGTCTGGCTTGCATTTGAGACATGCAAGAACGCGAAGCAAGCTTAGGCTGATACTCTCAATATGTCCGCACCGACTAGACGGCGATGCCCAGCTAATGAACCTTTGAGACGGGTGCAAGGCGCACGGGCGCTGTCATTGCAACAGCAAGGCTTGATTCCTGCCGCGGCGCCCATGCCGCCGCTTCGTCGGCCTTCCTCGGAAACGACCTTTTATGTACTGGCGGTCTATTTCGGCAGTGTGAACGTACCGGCAGTGTGGGGCTCTGCGGGCAACGCCCAACACGCTGCCGCGCCTGCCCCGCGTTGCCGCAAGGCGGGCGGTCTCCCCGCCGCCATCAGTCCTAATCGAGGCAGCCGTGGCAGTATGGGAGCTGCGTCGCCAACTTTGCCGCCGCCGCAGCGAAATTTGAGCACGGGGTGCGCAATCTGCCTTGCTGGAGAGGTTCATTCGGAGCCCCGGCCAGGCGCGTTCCGGGGCGTCACGGCCGGGCAGAGAGGGCAATCTCCTTTATAATGTCATTAATATCCTCACGAAGATCTTGATCTTCTCCACTGATTTTCGAAGATTTCCGTCAATGAGCTTGCCCACTACGCTGCGGCTATCTTGCGCAGCTTTTGGTAGTGAGGGGCTCACCGATGGCCCGCCCGTTGCCGCAGACTGCTGCCGCGCCTGTCCACCAAGCAGTTCGCCAGGCGCCCGCCATATTGACGCCTCCAGAACTTCTGCTTCCCCTTTACCAGTTGCCACCATTCCAGACTGGTCATGCCAGTATGGTCAGACCATACGTTATGCCGCTTCACGATCAGCGTTGCAAACGCCGCTAACTGGGTTCGTTGGCTCCTCCAAATGCACATAGGCATTCATAGTGATCGAGCGGCTCGAGCCCGGTGCCCAAGCACAACTTCCATACATTTGATCACTTTTGTATATGAGCAGGCCTGTTACTGCCTGTGTATCGTAAACTGTTGCTTTTGTGCCACTAATCGACACAAAAGCCGGATGTCCGCGCGCGCGCGCGTGTCGTGTGTGTGTGTGTGTGTGTGGTGTGAGTGTGTGTGTGTGTGTGCGCGCGCTGTGCATTCGCATTTGCACTGATGCGTTAGTATGTATGCAAGCGCAAGCTGGATGCACGTGGCCCAAGGCAACATGTTGACTGTGCCTGATTTCGAAACAAGCACGCCTGCGATGGGACAGCCAGGGTCCAAACCTGAAGCAAACTATTTTTGCTTGAGCATACGCGAACTCAGCACATCAGCCCAGGTAAAGAATAGATACATTCATAGCCGACAAAGGTTTAGAAGACAGTCACATTTTGCGCCTCCCGCTGGCGCCACCGCGCCCCTGCGTGCCGGGTCAGCGGATCTTGCGTCACCGGCGGTTCCAGCATCTGGCCCGACCACTCAGCGCCCCGTCGCCGGCTGCCGGCGAGTCCGGCGCGTTGAAGATCGCATCGGCCACCGCTGACCCGGCGACCAGTTCGCCGAACACTGCAAAGCC
>NNCB01000657.1:0-15276 GCA_002317545.1 Scenedesmus quadricauda | reverse complement strand
GACGTGATCGGGCGTTATATTTCGGGGGGCGTGAAACTGAGACTGTGTGGCCCTCGCATTACAGGGTTAGTGCCGGGTTTGTCAGTGGTCTCGCCGATGTCCCGCGCGCGCTTGACGCTGTCGCTGGCCTCCCCGGCGCCGCGTCTCACACGTCGCGCGCGGCTCTGCCGCTATGTCCACCGCTTCAGCGCCTTCTGCGCCTTTGAAAGGAACAAGCACATGGCTGCTAAAGACGTCAAATTCTCGCGCGACGCGCGCGAACGCATCCTGAAGGGTGTCGATACCCTCGCCGACGCGGTGAAGGTCACCCTCGGTCCCAAGGGCCGCAACGTCGTGATCGACAAGAGCTTCGGCGCGCCCCTCTCCTAACTTCATATTATAATTGTTATCGCCCCGGCTATCTGTGTGTGAGGATAGTTCTATTGTCATTTTCGGGTTACGTTTCAGGGTTTGGGCCAGGTAGTAATACAACAGGGGTCGGGCTCGGTGACGGAATGATTAAAATCGTACAGGATCTGGCAGCCGGTCCAGTTGCGCGTCAGCAAGTTGTTCACCAGTGTTGGCCTCAGCGGGACAGCAACGGCGCTGCATTCCGCCGCGCTCGCTCGACGCAGCCCGCCGGGGCGAGTCGCTCAAGGTCGAGGATGCAGCCACCCTTTGTTGCCAGCATCCCTTCCACACGCCTGCATGACAACCTGGGCCGCGCGCACCTTTAAACCCGCTGCGACTTCTGTCGTGCCCACGTGCAGCCGCGATGGCCGTCGGCGACGGCGATGATCCAAAGCTGCTGCCCCAGCGGCCGTGGGCCGCGGCAGCCGCGGCCGTCGTTCCGCATGCCCTGCGCCCCGCCCTGTATTATGCACAGGCGCTGCGCGTCGCGAACTCCGCCTGCGTCGCGGCCGCATTTCGATCGCAGGCACGGGACGTGGCTGCGCGAATATATTGCTGTTGCACTTGGGCACACAAGCCATTACGAACGACGCAAAAGGCTGCAAAAATCCATGGCACGTTGACCAGTCAGAGAATCCTGAATCACGGGCAGCTCAGCAACACAGGAAGTGTCGGCATGAAAAGCCGGCAGCCATACATAGCGACCCTGCAGGATTGTGTGAGAGTTTCGGGCCTAAATCCATCAGGCGGTGAGGCCTTACTGCGACAAAGCCCCCACTGTCATGCAGTCAACGTCTGCAGCATGTCGCCGACTGTCTGGAAGCCTTCGCGATCGATCTGCTCTCGCGAGATCACCACAACCGAATCCTCTGCACTTGCCAGGTATGCTACAGTACACATTGATGCTGGAGAATCCCTACATTTGAAGCTCAAGTGCCCTATGATCCTGCAACATGCGCCATCATGCATGGCAAGACGCCTCAGGCCTTGCCGCGCAATTGCAGCAGGATATTATGTTCGGGGTCGAAATGATGAAGGCGTGATCGAACCGGGCGTTCGAAATGAAGATGGAATCCCTGCGATGACAGGTAACCATGTGCGCGGGATGAATCAAACGCAGTGCAGTAGCCTGCATTCATGTACCTTGCCAGCGGGCGGGCGCCTAGCGAAGCGAAGTGCGCGGCATGCGGGCTGCGGTCGTCAAACCGCTGCCGTATCCTTTCCAACCCTTGGCGGCAAAGCAGGGGCGGGGAAGTAGGGCCAGCGCTACGGCCTGCAACCTCAGCTGTACGGGGGTGACAGGCCCGCCGAGGTGCTGCGTGCAGCTGCGGCCAGCAGCTTGCCGTGCGGCAGAGCGGCGAGCGCGCAGGGGCCAGCCTTTAAAGCTCACGAAGCAGAGCGGGGCAAGTAAACAAATCCCGACAACTTCGACATACATCGCGCTGAACTGCGACCGGGCAGTTATTCTTCAAATCACCGTAGCTCAAACAACAGCGCGCTGGCGTGCACGGAACGCTGAACCAACAAAACGTGCACAAGCATTTACTTCCGCCTTCAGGAGATGCTCGCGGTTGCTGGGTGGTCCTAGCAGGTGGGCCCCGCCAGGCCATCCAGTCAACCTGCCCGGGCCTGGATCCATTGGGCTAGACGCCATCATACTGCAGCCAATCAAGCTGTGCATCTGTTTTATGCCTTTGAAGATCTGGGCGGCGATCGCTCCCTGGCTTCATGTTGCCGTCCTTGCCTGCTGTGCGACGCAACGACTAAAAGACCTTGCCCCGCGCATCCCAATATCCGCAGTGCCTTGCCCGGCTCCTTGTGCGATGGCTGCATCCCTGAAGGCCGGTGGCCTGCTGGAACAGATGCGCCAACTTTTGGAAGCTAATCCACTCGCCCGTGCACGGGCTAGAAGGCCGCTGATGCGCGCGTCCCTCCGGCTGGTGTTTACTGGGTCACGTTTTGTCCACTAGCCCTGAGGTGAGGGACACAATGGCCAGGGTAGAGCCCTTTTACTCGAACCACGCTCCATGCATTGGCCGTATCGTGAAGGTAACCCCCTCAACCTATCCGTAACTAACCGACCTGCTGCAAACGCAGATGCGGTAATGCATGATGGGCAGGCATGATCAGGCTTGCATGCATTCCGGCATGTGTGAGTCCAGTCTCTTTCTTGCGCTCCACACAGTGCGAGAATCCGCAGTACTTGTTAAAATTTTCAAAACCATAATATTGCGTACGCCTTCACTACATTTGTGCAGCACAAGCACGCATTGCAATGCACGTACATGATGAACCATATGGACCTGACTACTGGCCAACTTTCAATGTGCCTTCTTTCACAGTGGCATGACACAGTATTGAGGAATTAGGATGGCGTAGATCATGGCCCGAGCAAAGTAATACTGAAGGATGCACACCTGTACGTGCGGTAGCTTGACAGCTATGAATTAACGATTGTGATTATCACTGGTGCTGCAGCAATCGCAGCATTCATTATTGAAAAGACGCCTGCGTATGTGATGCTGTGAAACAACTATCATGTGCCTTGGACGGCCAGCAATTCAAAAGCCAATCGCAGACAAGTAAGAGTACAGCTCCGCTGCGTCCTGAAGCATGTCACCTTGTATTTCATGTGTCAAAAGCACGTATCATGCCAAGAAAAAACGCAATGCGCGCGCTTGGATAATTATCGGCGCCTGACGGAAATTGGCGCCTTTTTTCGCTTTTGCCGCGGCAGAGCAGCCAGCGCGCGCGAGCTTGCACTGTCACATTGTGCAGCCTCACACCAGTGAGACTGCGGGCTTCAGGGGAGCTGCAGGTTTCGCGCGCCCTTTTTTCGCGCGCCTGCCAAACGACACACCATAGGGGCATCCTGACCATTACTGTTTGCAGCGCGTTGACATGTCACATCTGCAAATAGTGAAAACGTTGCAAAGCAGCCAAAAGGTGAGATGCTGCATAAGCAGGTATACCGTAGTCAAGGCCTCAGTCAAGTTATGAACATTGTGAAACAATGTTTTTCGTCAGCTTCTTTATCAACAAATCCCTTAAAGTTCCTTACGACAAAAACGCCTCAATCGCATTTACAGCCACAGGAAACAACTTTGAATTGGCAATAGCGGTAGCAATAGCCGTTTTCGGTATTCATTCCCCACAAGCGTTTGTAGGCGTTATAGGACCGTTGGTAGAAGTTCCGTACTAATTCTATTAGTACGTGCAAGCGTACCTCTGCCCACAACCTCAGCAGGGATGCTCAGCCATCGGGCCCTCTTGTATTGCCTACCTCGTAACCGTATTGATCATAGGCATAATATTTATAGGTGCCTCCGAAGGCAATAATATCTCCGTTTATTACTTCTACCACTGTTCTAAACCACTCATCTCTGGGGCAGTCATTAATGAGCTTATCCCAAATAATATCTCCTTGTTCATCTATTTTCAGTACCCGGCCCGCACCCTGGCCGCGGCTTGCCCTGGCGGCCGGCTGATCTTGCAGCAGCCAGCAGCTTCCGCTCGGACGAGAAGTCCCTCGCTGGAACCGTGGCGCGGCTGCGTCTGAGGGCTGCGGACTACCAGCCTCCGGGTGGTGCGGCCGTGGAGCTATGCGGCCACCAGGAACAACTTGCCTGCGGGGAGGTGTTGAAGCAAGGGCTGCAAGTTTTGAGGACGAGTGGAAGAGAGCGTTAGGGGGGGCTTCGGAGGCTCCCCCATCACTGCGCTTTTGCGCTGAAAGCTTGCGCACCCGAAAGCATACACAGTACCGGTTACAGTTGGCGTGTGCTTTTGCAGTTTCTGGTCTAGAAAAGTGCTTATGCGCTCCCCGATCATCGGTTCGTAAACTTTGATCTTTTCAGCTGCGATCATATGCTTGCAGGGCCAGCTCAGGACGCATCGCAACCAACGCAACTGCGTGTGGCAAGCAGCACCACCAGTGGCATTGATGGCCGTGCCAGCTTACGTTAGTGGCGTTGTTGGCATCCTGCAACCGAAAGCTCACCAGGCCCACCCGCGGCGGAGCAGCAATTCAACCGGGCGTAGCGCGCGCCTGCGGCGCAAAACCATGGTCGTCATTGATGGGGTGCATCAGACACTTGTGGTGCTTGATAGGACACACAGTGCTGTTCAGCTCGCATTGCATAACCAGCCTCATGCAGTCGCCCGGGCCAGCAGCCATTGCGAGGCGACCGGCCACGACGTACCCATTGTTGAGCTTGACCACCACCCTGGTTGACAAAGGGCCCAATCCTGCCTCCTGGCCCCCCTCGAACACGATCACCTGCTGTGGCACCCAGGCCGCCATGGTGCAGTGGCGGCGTATCAGGGCGCGCAGCTTCTCGGTGCCGTACATGCGGAGCACCATCCACAGCTTCAGCGCCCTTTGGGGATGCCATGGCAGGGCGCAAATCGGTAGCAGACCAATATTCTCCTTCGCGGCGGCATCCATCCGTCAGCGTGGCTCCGGATAGCTCATCCCATACTGCGGAGGTTCGACCGAATTGGTCCAGCCGCGCGCCAGCGTTTCCATTGTATCGCGTGCGTTCAGATTGCCTTTGTCGGATGATGCAATCCATTGCGCATTCGTACGACAACACGGTGGCGGCTGGAGGTCCCACCCGCAAGATCAGATGAGATAATCTTTCCTGCGTCCAGCCGCTGGGCAGTAAAATACTGTAGGCCTCCACGGGCTGGGAAAAGCCGTTTTGATCCAGCAGCCGGACCCGCTCGTAGACCAGGTAGTCCTTTCCCTCCACGTAGGTTTGGGAGCGCTCTCCAGCCGATGACTCGCCGGGTACGCTCCGGCCGAGGGCGGATTTGGTACTGCGACGCTCCCGTGCCGCCTTGCGGCTGTACGTTGGTTTGGCACAGCAGAGCGGTGGCGGCGGCGACGCACAGTAGTCACTCGTGCGCGCTTGAAGCCGGGGCCGCCCTCGCTTTGCCACGCGCATGCCCCGCGATGCATTGCAGAGTCGCGCCACGCGGGCTCGCCGCAGCGTTCGGTGCGCCGGTGCGGGCCTATGCTGAGCGGCGCGATGCCCCGAGCGGCGAGCAGCAGGGGAGCACCAAGGGACTCATTTTCGTCGCAGAGTGAGCCGCCTCCGCAACCGATCCCGGAATTTGCACACCGCCTGCTCCAG
Organism: Scenedesmus quadricauda; assembly: GCA_002317545.1. Lineage (NCBI taxonomy): Eukaryota > Viridiplantae > Chlorophyta > Chlorophyceae > Sphaeropleales > Scenedesmaceae > Scenedesmus > Scenedesmus quadricauda. The sequence goes on along the minus strand of NNCB01000657.1, from coordinate 9,751 downwards.
AAAATCACCGACAGTACCATTGCCTACCTGCGGGCGCAGGTAGTAGCGGGGGCCGATCTGGTGCAGCTATTCGACTCCTGGGCGGGGATTCTTTCCCCCGGCAGTACCGTACGTTCTCCCTACCCTACATCAACCAGCTCTGCGTGACGCTCTTCAGCGGAGACTCCGACGGATGCAAACGGGATGAAATCGCCGCCCCTGCGGCCGCCGCGCTGCTGTTGTCCGCGTGCATGTCGGTTGGCGGACCGGGGGTCAGCACCTATTATGGCGCGGCCTGCCCCCGTCCCTGGCCCGGGCGCCGCATCGGCACTCTGCATCCATGCGCTGTCTTCCACCCCCTTCGATCCCGCCCTCATCCGCTGCCGCCATCAAGGCGCCATCACAGTCGTCCTGACAGGCAATTTTGGCAGTGACCTGAAGCTGAGCCAGCTGCACAGCGGCACGAACGTCGACCTATGCTAGGTCGGTAATCTTCCGGAACCGTGTAAGGTGGTGGGTCCCCGAAAAGCCAGAAACACGGCTGCCCAGCAGTTGCAGGCGCCGCAGACGCCATGCCCCGCTGTATCCCGCCGTCCCCACGAGCCGTCGCCCTGCCCGCCCCCAGGAAATCGCAACTGTGGGGCGCCGCGGCCTGCGCCCGCGCCCCCCGCAGGTTCCGCGTCGAGATGTACTCGCCGCTGGCTGAGGAGGCCACGGCACGCGTGGGGCGCGGCAGCAGGGTCACAATCAACGGGTTTCTGAAGGAGGTGCGGCAATGGGGGCAGCTGCCAAGCAGCTGCCTCGTGCCTCTAGACAGTCGCACGTGTTTGATTGCGCGAGCCCGAGCGCGCAATCACCGGCCGAGCGATGGCCGAGCGGCCGCGCGGCGCGTGAGGCCGCGGCGTGGGCAATGCGCAAGTGCAGGGGCGGCCGCGGTGTTCGAGGGCGCGCGTACGGCGCCATGATCGAGCATGAGTAGAGCCGCAGGAGCCGCCGCTTCTCGCCCTGCCCCGCGCCCCGCGCCCGCCGAAGCCCCACCCGTGACCCAGGACACTGGGCTGGAATGGCGAGGCGTTCGACGGCAAGCTCGACTGGCTGATCGGCGGGTTTTTGCCCACACGAACACAGCTCGCCGCATGCGCGCAGCCTTTGGCCCCAGCTCTGCCGCCTGCGACGTGCCGCTCGAAGGCTTGCTTGTGCGCGTGAGAACAGCAGCACGAGGCATCAGCGCGGCCGGCGCCGCGACCGTTGCCTTCCCAGCCCTCGCCAACTGCCGCGCCCCTGGCCCTGCCCGCCCCGCATCCCGTCCTCCTGCCTGCGCCAGGTCATCGCGCAGTCGCTAGGCATCGTGTCCTTGCGCGGCCCGACCAGCAGGACGGCGCGGGCGCGGGCGCCTTCTGACAGCGCCCCGTCGGCGGCTGCGGCATAGGGTCAGCGCGTGCAGGTCCAAGCGCCTCGCGATCTCGCCCGCGTCGGCACGATCGACGTCGATCGCACCGGACCGCCTTCTGCCAGAAGCATCTCGCCATTTTCGACCATATCTTCGAGCTGATCTATCGCACACAGCGTGTGTAATTTGGCTAATCGCTGGCATAGATGAGGCACCGCGATCTCAAATAATCGATCGGGTCAAGTTTCCACACAACTGGAAAATGATCACAGCGCAGTTTTATGAGCCTTTAGCTGCTCAAAAGCAGGTCCTCCATCAGCCTTTACATCACAGCAGAACAGCAACACGCACCTGACAACCGATCGGTAGAAACGACCGACACGAGGCTGTCAAAGAAGAGATACTCTTGAGCAGTTGAGCCTGGCAGCTTCCAAAAAGTGGTCGTCCATTGGCTGCAGAGCATCGTCCATGGGTGGGCCAGCCTCATCCGCGACCAAACTCGATACAGCAATGAGGGTGGAGCAGACGTGGGCGGCGGCGCCGCATCGCCGGAGGCGTGAAGAGGCGCGCAATCGGCGGCGCACACTGCCGTGCGCAACAGGGCTGCGCTTCCTGTCGTTTCGGGGAGCAATCTCGACGAATTCTTCATGGTCCGCGTCGCGGGGCTGAAGGGCCAACAGCTCCAGGGAATCGACGACGAAGAAGAGGCAGAGGGCTCACGCGCCAGATACGCCTCCTGGAGGGAAACGCACAAACATGCCCGACACACTTAACGCGAAAGATCCTCAGCCGTCGGCGGCGACAGCCTTGCAGCCCGGCGCCGGCGAGCGGGTGCGTGCCAGGTGCGAAGGAAGGAGGATGGGGTGTGGGAAAAAGCTTCTTCCCCCACAGCCGAGCCCGCAGGCGGGGCCGCGGCCGAAACGACCGCCAGCGCACCGGCTGAGGCAACTTAAGAACGTTGGCAGTTTCGCGCCCAGTCACCAGGCGGTGCGGCCTCCGCAAGAACGCAGCCCGCGGCTGGGGCCCTGGCAAGGCCCAGGGGGCGGCGTTAGGGGTGGGATGGGAAAATGGGGGCGAGAGGCAGGGCCCGCGGGTCAGCCAGGCCAGGCCGGCCATCCAGGGGCGCAGGCGCCGGCGGCAAGGGGCGCACTCGACCAGCGCGCCGCGCTGCGTTGGCGTTCTAAGCCTCGGGCGCTGGTGATGGGGAAGGCTGCTCTCGCGGCTTGTGACAGCGCATCCCTCGGAGGGCGCGGCAAAGGGATGGTGGTCGCCCGGCGCGACTTTGCCGAAAGTCACGTCACGCCGAGGCGCGGTGGGCGGCTCAATAGAGGTTATTCAGTTCACAGGAGGGCAGTTCATAGAATCTGGTGCCGCCGACGGCGACCGTGGCGCGAGTGGAGGCTCGCGAGGACATGAGCTGGGCGCCAGCCGGCCAGCCATCCAGCGGGCGCGACTGTGGCGGCAGCGGCGGCTGCCGTCCACAGTCCGCTGCTGGCGCAAGCTGCATTGGCAGACCCCAAGGGATGCGCGCCCGCCTCATGGCCCAAGCAGCCCGGGTGGGCTGACTGCAGCGCGGGCTAATGGTCAAGAAGTCTTCTGGCGCGACCGTCTGGCGCGGGCGCCCCTGCCAGCGTGATCGCCACGCCATCGACGAAATCGAGGGCCTGCGCAACGTCCGTCCCAGGTGAAACACACCCGGCCCGCTCGCCGCCCTGCGCGGCGCCGTACGCCTGCCACGGGTGCGCGGCCGCCGCCGACGCGTCGCCGGGTGGCCGCCTGCCCCTGCTGCTGGTGCTGCTGCTGCTGCCAGCGCACCCAGTGCTGCCCTGGTCGGCGGCCATCTGCCAAGGCGCGGACGTCGTCGCCCATCTGCTGCGCGCGAGCATCTACCGATATATGTGCAGTTGCGCCCGCAGGCGGGCGCATAGGGCGGGGCGAGCACGTCCAGCACGGCGCAGGGCCGAGCGCCGTGAACGATGGATGTTCCGCTGTCATGCGGGGTGCGTGTGGCGCAAGGAGAGTGGATGGCTGAGTGGAGTGGCGCTCGCGGTGCGCAACTGTTCTGCTGACGGGGGGCGGGCGTGCGATGTGGGAGTTGGGGCGCGCAACGCATGACCAGGCGCCGAATGGGCCGCGCTAGGCTTTCGGCGCTCACCGTCGGCGGGGAAGGCACGACGTGGGCGTGGGCGCGGTGAGCACGCGGTCTGCCGCCAGCCGGCCGCGCGCACGCCGCGAGAGATCTGCTGCAGCTGCTGGCCGCGCTGCCTGTACTGCTGCTGTCCCCTGCCCCGGCACCCTCCTGTTGCCGCTGCTGCTGCTGCTGCTGCTGCTGCTGCTGCTGCTGCTGCTGCTGCTGCTGCTGCTGCTGCTGTGGTTGCTGCTGCTTTTGGTTGTCATGCCTCCGCTTGAGCCGCAGCTGCTGTTGAAATTGCTGCTGTTGCTGCCCGGTCAGCTGCGGCGCCGCCGATTGCCGACGTTCGGCCTGCTGCCGCCGCTGCGCCTCGTCGTCCGCCTCGCCCCCGCACAGATGGTGCGGCTGCCGTCCCAGCTGCTGCGCATCCTCCTCATCGTCCTGTCCGCCGCCGCCGCCCGGCGGGTCGAGCATTCGTGGCCAGGATGTCGACGAGCCGAACGCAGGTCGATGAACAGCGTCATCCCGGGGTGGTCGTGCAGCGGGATGGCGCAGCCTGCGGCAGCTGAATTTCTTTGCATATCATCGGCCTCGCGGATGGTCGAAGGTCGGCGATGCCGAGCCGGCAAAGGGGATGCAGGGATCACCAGCTGCGGTAGGTCGGTGCGATAGGCGATGGCCTTGGAGAGGCCGGCTGCGTGGAGCTGGCGCCGCCGCGGGAGAAGAGCATTGCGTGCAGGCTGGAATGGAGTCCATACCGGGTGACGAGGAGAAGCGCTCTAGCGGCAACCTCGCGGCGCGATTCCCTGCCGCTCACCTGGGTGCATGTGACGGAGGCGACCTATTTTCTGGCGTCGTGGCAGGGCTATGGATGCACCCCGTAGCCAATCCGAGACGCCCAGGTGCTCCAGGGGTATGCCGTCGCAGCGTCATGAACAGCGTTGGAGGTCGGCTCCGGAACACACGCCAGCGCCAGTCACCCAAACGGCATCGCTCCTTGCACTAGGACCTCCCGCCTAGGTAGGGCCACACTCCACTCACCGATCGCACTGCAGACCTCGTGCACGATCCGCAGCATCGATCACACCTCCCTTTCCAATCATTTTGGCGCGGACGAACACGAGAGTTCGCCGGCGCCCGGTTGCTGCTGTAGCTCAGTGGTAGAGCGCGTCATTGGTAATGACGAGGTCGACAGTTCAATCCTGTCCAGCAGCACCATTTTCCCTTAAATCTTCGCTCCCAGCAGCCAGTCGTGGAACAGCTTCACGGCGGGCTGCCACGGCGGTCAGGAAGCCGAGCTGCTCAGGAGTCTCGAATCCAATCCCTAGCGCCAGCGGGTGCTTTGCGTTGACGGCAACTTTTTATTAACAAAATCAATCAGTTGTCATTCATTCGTCGCGAGTTGCAGGACGGCGAGGGGCTTGTACGTACCAGGTGGCGGGAAGCTGCGCGCTGCTGATTTAGGTACGGTGGTTTTTGAACTCGATTCAAAAAAGAATCAACTTCCGGGCCGTTCGTGGGTACTTCAAACAGCGAATTTCCCGGCATCGGATCTATCCTGGAAGAGCCCGATCGCTCTTTACGGTTACAACAGGCCGAGCGGGCTTCGCCTGGTGAAAGAAAGACATTCGAATTGGACTTGCGCACACGCGCCATCGACGCAGCTATCAGCGGGCCGCAGCATACATGGCAGCAACGCTGCCGCCCGCAGCCGCAGCGGCCGCGCCTGCAGCGCAGCATCAGCATCCGCACCACAATGCCACGAGCAGCACCAGCAGCGCAGGCTGACGCGTTCAAGCGCCTCTACCCTGAGCAGTTCTTCGCGCGCTTTGCTGCCGAGGGCGTCCGCCCCGACGGCCGCGGCCTCTCGACGCCGCGCCCCGTCACAATCGGCCTCGGCGCTGTCGGCGCAGTCGACGGCTCGGCTCTCGTGAAGGTCGGCACCACCGCTGTCCTCGCCGGCTGCCGCCTCGAATCGCCGTGCCGCCCGACGACGCCCCGGGGTTGGCCAGGTCGTCGTGTCCGCAGAGCTCTCCGCCCTCGCCAGCGGCGCGTGGCGCCCCGGCCGCGCCGCGCCCGAGGCGCACGAGCTCGCGGCGCGCGTCTCGCAGCTGCTGACCGGGCCGTCGGGCGTCCTGGACGCGAGACAGCTCTGCATCTCGCCCGGCGCGGCGGTGTCGGTGCTGTATTTGGACCGAGACGGTGATGGACGCCGCCGGCGGCCTGCTCGATGCCGCGCTGCTCGCCGCGACCGCGGCGCTGCGCGACTGCCGATGCCCTCCGTGCACCTACGACGAGGGCCACGTGGCGCGGCCACCGACCCGGAAGCTTCCGCCGACGGCGGCGCTGGCGGCGGCGGCGGCGGCGGCGGCGGCGACAGCACGGCGCTGCGGCTGGCGGCGGCGCCGGTGTCTTGCCGGACGGCCGCCACCTACAACTTCGCCGTGGTGGTGGACGACATCGAGGAGGCATGCACTGACGGGGGCGCGCGTCAGCGTGGTGGTGGACGGGGAGGGCGGGCGCTAGGTGAGCACGGGGGGCGCGGGCGCAACAGCCGGGTGACTGCAGCCGGCGGCTCGTGTGTCGCATTGCAGGGCGGGCGCGAGGTCGGTCGATTCCGCGCAGGGGGCCCTCGTTACAGGCCGACGTGATGCTGGCACATACGAATTGCTGACGCATCCCGCTTCTAGAGCTTTCGCAGCGAAGTACGCCAGGTCTCTTTGCTCGGCCAAACTTTCCGGTAAGCATTCCCCCCTGCGCGCCGAAGTGCGCGCACAGGCGTGTTCAAGCCAGGCGAGCGTCAGCGCTGGTCGCGCCCCAGACGCTGCTGGCGCGCGACGCGCTGGCGCAGGCGCGGCAGAGGGAGGTGCATTCGCATGCTCCAGGACGGGCTGGGCTAAACGGCCGACCAAGTAGGCGCCAAAAAAGTGATTCACAAGCTATCGGATTTGGAATCTTCCCGCTAGGGAGGGCGTCTTTCCGAAATTTGCAGCGCATGGGAACACGCATGTTCGTGAGACTCAAGCTGCGCAGGTTCTGCCTGCAAGAGCGGGTGAAGGCGGCGGCGGATTCCATCAACGGCGTGTCGTCTCATCGGTGAACAGGCGGATGTAGCCGCCACGCGCCTCGTATCACCCCAGCTGAAGCGCAACATTCTCGGGGCTGCCTCGACGGCGTGCGCCGCTCGATGGTCGCGTGGAGGTGTCGCTCTGAGCACGCGTGCGCGGGCATAACTTGTGCGCGCCTGTAGCCGCGTTGGGGATCAGTTTTCGCTCTGTCGCTCGGTCAGTGCAGGTGGCGTGCGGTTTGCGGCATGCGTGGGGGAAGGGGGCATCGCGTCTCTGGCTTGCGCCGCGCCTCGGCGCGCACGATGGTGCGCGCAGAGGCGCGATGGCGAGCGCGGCTCGCTCGCGGCGAGCGGTGGGGGGGTATGGGGGGTAACGAGCCGCGATGCCTAGCAGGAGAAGGAACAAAAGTGATGGTGGTGTGACAAAAATAGGCGCCGCCGTTCGCGCCTCTCATTAAAATTTTGGGCCAGAGGCCGCGCGGCCACCCAAGCAGGCGAGCGCGCGCTTCCTCTCGCCCTTTGAAGCCGCGCAGCAGCCGCAAATCGGACAATGGCTTCGGGCTGGGCTAAATGGACTTGGATAGCCGCTGGCATGCGAACTGCATGCGCGGCGGCTGCAGCACACCGACCAGCCCAAGGGTGCGCAGGGCGGCTCCCAAACCAACCCAAAAGACGACACAGCAGCAGCAGCAGCAGCAGCAGCAGCAGCAGCAGCAGCAGCAGCAGCAGGGACAGCAGCAGCAGCAGCAGCAGCAGCAGTAGCAGCAGCAGCAGCAGGGACAGCAGCCGCAGTGACAGCAGACGCAGCAGCAGCTGCAGCAGAAGCAGCGGCAGCAGCAGCAAGGCAAAAAAAAGCATCGTCGATATCCAGCTGCTCACCGCCTTCGACGACGGCAGCTGGGCCGCCTATGAACACATCTACGCCGCGAGCTGGAAACCCGAAGAGGGCCACCCCGCCCTCCTCCGCGGCGTGGAGGGCGCGCGGGCGGCGCGGCGCTGTCGCGGCCCTGACCCAACTCGGTATCAGCGAGGAGCGGTTGCAGGCTGCGGTCGGCAAGGTCGGGAATATCGCCTATGACGTCCGCGCTTGTCTTCTCTCGGCCACGAGAACGAAGAGCCTGACTTAGCGTGATACGGCGCTCCATTGACCAGCTCGTCGCTCCTCGCACACTATCAGGCCGTCAACACGCCAGGGGCGGCGGCGCAGCCGCTCGCGCCTCAACACCAAACCCGCTCACCTTCAGCACTCGACAGTACCCGAGAGGCCCGGCCAGCAAACCCATCAGGAAGGCCATGCCGGTGCTCCACAGGGCGGCGCGCGCCCAGAACCCGTCGCCGGTCCACCAGTAGAAGAGATCGGCGCCGAGCGCGCAGACCGCAAGACCGATCGGAAACGACACCAGCATGGCATGCACGGGGTGGCCCCGAACCGCGACTTTCGATTCGGCGTCGTCACAGGGCCGCCCGTCGGCGCCATCAGCGTGCGCTGCGAGCTGTCACCCGTGGGCGAATCCCCGCGTCACCCGGCGCGGCCGCGGCGTCACCAGGACAGCCGTCGCTCCCATGTACTTCGCGACGAGCGCCTCGTAGGATCCGTCAGGGCGCGCCCGGTCAGCGCCTGCGGCGGCAGCTGCACGCGGCGGTACACCGACAGCCGCTGGAAGGCGGACAGCAGCGGCAGGCACGCCTCGTCGTCGGGGGACAGTAGGTGCGGTACGCGCCGCCGGGCTGCTGAGCTGGAAACCTTTTGGTCCGATATTCGACATCGACCATTTCAGGTCAGTTTGCGGGCGCAAAGCCTCTGGAAGGGAATTCAAGGCGTTGGAGCCGGTCAGGTCGTTGAAGGCCGAGTTGAGCATGCGGATGATCTCCGCACTTTCGTCCGGAGCCGCTTGCGTTGTTGCGGCTGTGGTCCCACAGGATCGGACGAGTGACGCTACCGTATGATTGGCGCGGGCGCGCATCTGAGTATGAAGAGCGCCTCCTGGCAGCGCCAGCCTGGTTGAGTATCATCTCAAGATACAGGTACCTGAAGGCTCCGGAACAAGTGGAGAGCAGCAGGGCGGGCCGCGGCATCGGTCCCTTCCGCTGGGCGGCGCTGTCGGGCGATCCCGAGGACATCTACAAGACCGACGCCAAGGTGAAGGAGCTGCTTCCCGACAACAGGCATCTCCACAACTGGCTCGACATGGCGCGCGAGAAGATCCAGTTCCAGGGCCTGCCCGCGCGCATCTGCTGGGTCGGGCTCGGCGACCGCCACGGCCTCGGCCTCGCCTTCAACGAGATGCGCCGCGGGTGCTCAAGGCCCGCGTCGTCGGCCGCGACCATCTGGCGACCCCCAGCTCATGTAGACCTCTTTGAGGCCGCACCCAGGAGAGTACACGCCCTCCGCCGTCGAGAACCCGCGCCGCCGCCGGTCGATGTTGGCCGAGAAGCAGCTCGCGATGCCGCGATCTGCGGCGCCGAAGCGGGCAAGCCGAAGTGGGAGTGGTCGGCCCCGGCCGCCAACGAAGGCCTGGTGTCCGCCATCCGCAATGCGGTGGGCGAGCAGCTCGCCAGCGCGTTCCAGGTGCGCGACAAGCTCGAGCGCAAGGACGCCATTTCCACCGTGAAGAAGGCGATCCTCGAGGGCTCGCGCCGCAGGGAGGGTGAGGGGGGTGTCGGCGGCGAGCTGTCGAGAGAAGCAGTGTGCGCCGTGCGTGGTGTGCTGCGTGTTGTGTGTGTGTGTGTGTCTGAATATACGTATGCATGTTGTGTGTGTGGCGGGGTAGCGACATGGAGTATTCCCTGTTTGGCGATCGCAATGCACAGGGCAATCAACCGCTGTTTGAGCCCCTGATGTTGTTGCGGCGCCGTGCGCGCCCCAGCAGCAGATGCAACTGCAGCCGACGATGGCGTCCGCGGCGTGGCGTCCCACACGCGCCGACGCGCCGCGCCGTGCATGTGCCCCTGCACCCGCGATCGGTAGCGAACAGCCGCCGCACCTGGACGCAGTGTCTTTCGGGGCATTGTCGGGTCGAGCCCGTCGCTCGCGGTCGCCAGCGCCGGGCTCGTACTCGGGCACGTCTGACATTGCGTCCAGCGCCTCGGAATGTTCGACGCTCAGCGGGCTCGAGCTGAGCAACGGTCGCCTGGCGATTCCGTGAAGTCGGGATGGAAGCGCTGAAAAGCGGGGCGACGATGA
>NNCB01000656.1:0-15291 GCA_002317545.1 Scenedesmus quadricauda | reverse complement strand
CCGCCGCCCCGTCGCCGCTTGCCGGTCGCGCGGGCTGCCACGCGGCGCCGTCGCCATCGCCTTCTGGGGCGGTTTCGGCAGCGGCCGCCAGCGCCGTCATGCCGGAGGCGTGGCACGCCTCGCGCTGCGCCACCACTGACTGCCTTTGCTGTCCAGCTGACCGCCGAATTCGGGTGCCGCCGAGCCCAACTCAGCAATGGCGTCGCTGGCAGCGGCGGCGCCCGGAGCAGGCACAGGGCTGGCCGAGACGCAGCCTGCCCCGCAGCCTCCCTCTCCGCCGGGAGCAGCGCCACCTCGCCGGCCAGCGCCACCGCCGCCACCTCCGTCTGTGTTAACGCCGCTGCCGGCGCCCAAGCCTGCGCCCCTCCCGCCGGCTCCACGGCCACCTGTGCTTGACGTCCCGCCTCGACCACCAGCGCCGCCGCCGGCACCCGCGCTGCTCGCTCCCGCTACGCCGGCGACCGTGCGGCTCGCACCAGGGCCGTTCGCGCCCGCACCGCTGGCGCCGACGCTGCTCGCGCCGCACCGGAGCCGCCCGCGCCTGCATCGGCGCCGCTCACCAGAGGCGCTGCCGGCCGCGCCGCTTGCGCCTTCGCTGCTCCAACCGCACCCCGGCCGCTCGAGCCGGCGTCGCTCACGCCTGCAACGCTGGCGCCCGCAACGCTGGCGCCGCTCGCGCCCGCGGCGCGCGATCCCGAGCCGCTCGCCCCCCCGCCGCTTTCGCTCGGATGCTGCCGACGCCATCACGAAGACTACCTGCGCCGCGGCTCCACATCGCCTGGACCGCCTTGCTCATTCCTGCCGCGCCGCCCGCCGGCTTCCGGCGCGGCGCTGCCCCCGAGTGTCCGACCGCTTGCTCCGCTTTCGGTCGCGCGAAGACGCCTCCCGGCGCCGCCGCTCACGAACTTGAAGCTGTGATGCGCTTCCTGTTGCGCAGCGGCCTCGCGCATGCTCTTGTGCTCCCGAGGAGCCCCCTGCCGGCGGCGCCGCCGGCGCCGCGGTCGGTGCCGCCGCTGTTGCCGTCTCGCCCGGTGCAACTGCCTGGCGGCCCGCCTTGCCAGCACCACCCTGGGACGCCTGGCCTGATCCTCGCTTGTCGACCTGCTGCGCCCTAGCTGCCGGCCTGCCTGTTGTGCGGCCCTGGCTGGGCAGCTCCGCTGTTGGGAAATCACTGTCGCCACCACCGCAGCCTGAGCTGCGCCTTCGTCGCGCCCCTCGCCCCCAGAGGCACCGCCCTTCAGTGCTGCTGCCCCTGCTGCCGCCTGAGCATCTGTAGGCACCTACACCAGCACCTCTGGTGCTGCCGCCTCTGACGCTGGACTCGCCTTCCCCGCGCTGGTCCCACCAGGACGGCTGCTGCTGGCGTGCTGGCTGCCGCTTGCATCGCCTTTCCCCTTTGCTGTGGTGGCTTCCACTCATGACTTCGCCACCGCTGCTGCTTGCCGCTGGTTCTTGCCGGCGCGCGATGGGTTGGCGGATCGGGAATCGCGTGCTGATCATTGCGGGCGGCCTGTTCCTCGCGATCAGCATGGCGCCCGTGCTTCTTCCCTTGTTGTTGCTGCCATCACTGCAGCTGATCGCCGCAGCCGTCGCTGTCGCCTCTCTCCGTAGCTGACATCTCACCGTAACGCCACTGCCTCTGGCGCTGCCGCAGCTGTCGAAGCTGCCGATGGTGCGGCTTCTCGGCTGCCGCTGCTGTTGCTGCCGCTCCGGCCGCTGCCGCTGCTGGCCCGGCTGCTGAAGAGCAGACCGAATTCGACGTCATCCTGACCGGTGACGGCGGCAACAAGATCAACGTGATTAAGGAAGTCCGTGCTGACCGGCCTGGGCCTGGGCGAAGCCAAGCCTGGCTGTCCCCTTTTTGTGCATCGCCACGCCGTTGCCGCCAGGTCCGCAGCGCGGTGGTCCGCATCCGCCAACGCAAGCTGCCCGACCGCGCCGTGGTCTGCTGGAGGCAGCTCTAGCCGCCGTCGGCGCGTACGTCGGCAGCCGCCTGGCTGTCGGCAGAAGAGTCACCCGCCTGTTGCGCCGCCGCTGCTGCACAGCCCGCTGCTGCCGCAGGTCCCGCCTTGCTGCCACTTGCGGCCTGCTGCGGTTGAGCCCTGTAAGCAGCACCTGCGCTGCCATTGAGGGGCGTGCTAAGCTGCTGGTGGCTCGGGCGACCGCTGTCAGCCTGGTCCGATCCTGCTGCATAGCTGGCGTTTTGGGCTGGCCGCTTCCGCTGGATCATGCCTGCGTTCTCGGCTGCCATGCCTGTGCCGGGCTGGCTCCCGGCTGCGCCCGCGTGGGCAACTTCTGAGGATCCGCTGGCTTCGCTGCTCAGCCCCACAGCAGCACTGCTGCCCTGAGGTGACAGACTAGTGCTGCTGCCACCGCCGCTGGCAGCCGCAAGGTCGCCAGCATCAAAGCTTTCCCGAACGACTGCGGTCTGCGGCTGGACGCCGGTGCTGCCGGACATACGTGGCTGCGCGTCTTGCGCGCCCGACTGGGGCTTGCCGCTGGTGGCACGCGCCAGCGGCGCCGCTCGTTGGCGTTTTGAAGGCGCGTCCGCTCCTGCCGTTGTTGCCGGCGCTTCAGCCCCGCGAGTGCCCCCGCCCCTCTGCGATGCTGTCAGCACTGCTCTTGCCGCTGGCGGTGCGGAACAGGACGTGCCACTGCTCCCCTCGCCGCCGCTGCCAGTCGCCTGTGCGGTCTCTGCCTCTCCCGCGGGGCAAGCCTCATGCCCTGCGAGGCGTTGCCACGGAGCATCACCGCCTTCGGCGCCGCCGACAGACCCGTCACTTCCCGCCAACCGCCGCGCTTTCGCCGCCGGCGGCACAGGCGTGGCGGCAGCTGCAGGAGGCCAAGTCGCGCACGCTCCCCGTCATCGGCGCCGCCACACCCGCACAATGACCAGCCGGATGCTGCTGCAGCATTCATCGAAAAGACCGGCATCCCCTTTCCTCACCACGCAGCTTGGCAAGGGATCAGGTGCGACGAGCGGCACCCGAATTCCTTCGGCTGCGCGGCGCTGTCGGCGGCGCGATTTGTGCCACCGCTGCGGCTGGACGCGTCTTGGCCAGCATCGTCAAGCGCCGCCAGCTGCCAAGGCGCTTGCTGCGTCGCACAATCCGACGCTGCCGCCAGGCCGCCGCTTCGGCCTCCAGCAATCTGCCAACCTCCTCAGCCGCCTGCGCGCCGTCAGCACGCCCCCAGGCACGCTGGTCGAAGACATGCCACCCCGCAGCCGCTTCGCGCGCTCGAGGCGCTTACTGTGGCGGCCTCCTCTGCTGCGAGCTCCAGAAGGCGCGCCAGGCTTCCCTGCGCTGCGGCCGCGCTGCGCTCATCGATGACAAGTGGCGAGCTCCATCGCTGCGTTCACCAGCGGCGCCTCTGCCGCCCCGATTTGCTGCAGCTTGCGAGCGCGGCCGAGGGCGACAGGCACCGCGCGCAGGCGCGCCGCGGCGTCATCGCGCCAAGTGCTGCTGCCATGGCTGCGACGGCCTCGATTGCCGTGTCATGATGCAGGAAGAAGTAAATATAGTTTGGCAAATTCTTTGTCAGTGAGGGAAGGCCAAAGTATTGACGAAACTTCTAAGCAGGTCACGCATATACACGCAAAACCTGCCCAGACAAGACACAATATCACAGCACAGCACAGCACAGCACAGCACAGCACAGCACAGCACAGCACAGCACAGCACAGCACAGCACAGCACAGCGCAGCGCAGCACAGGACAGCACAGCGCAGCACAGCGCAAGCCCAGCAAAGCGCTGCCAAAATGGTGGTCGTTGCTCCGCAGCACAACCGCTTGATCATGGGACGCACCTGGCAGGGTGATGTAAGGTAGTCGCGGCCGGCGGCCACGACGGCCTGCTGCGCGCCATCCAGCCCCATCAGCCGCGCCGCCGCGCGCGCCGCCTCGTCCCAGACAACACGTCCAGCCCCGGTCGCACCCTGCGCCGCCGCCAGCGCCTGCAGCAGCACGCCGATCTGGTCGCGAAGCGCCGAAGACCTGGCATAGGGCAGCTGCAGGTGCGCCGCAAGGTGGGCAGCGAGGATCAGAAGTCTAGGGAGCCGGTGCGCGACCAGCGCTGCGCGAGATTGAAGAGCCGCGCCGTGGCCGGAGAAGGTTTGTCCGCCGCGGAGCCCAATGCAGGCGCGGTCGACCCAGAAACTCCTCGTCGGCCGCGCTGCGTCCGCGCCCGCGCCTGCGTGCCAGCCAGAACGCCGGGGACTTGGCGAGCGCCGCCAGTCGCAGCAGCTTCAGCTGCGGCGTGAGGGCGCTGCTGTCGTCCGGGTTGAGTGTTGAGCTGCGCAGCACGGCGCTTGCAAGGCCGACCGCCGCCTCAAGGCGCGCCGCCGCGTCGCTGGCAACCACCACGGCTTTGAGGTTGAAAACGGGGGTCGGCAGGCCCAGCACCCGCAGCACCCGGACCGCACGAAGCACGTCCGCGGCCTCGTCGCAGCGCGCCGCGGCGCGACCATGGACGGCTGTGACGGCTGTTCACGCAGCTTTGTGGGCAGTGCGGCCGCGAGAACGTCGAGCGCGCCATCAGGCCGGCCAGCACCAGCTTCACCCAGCACCTCTGCATCCCCTGCTGCCACGCCTGCCGCAGCGCCGGCGAAGCCGCCACCTCCGCCATCTTCACCGCCGCGGCCGCCGCCATCGTAGCTGCCACACCTGCCAGCCGGCGCAGCTTCTCGAGTGCTGAGTCGCCGATGAGCAGCTGCAGCGCAGCATCCCACCTGGCATGCGAGGCGGCCGCCGGGCCGCTGGCGCAGGCCATGAGGTTGAGCGCCCCCGCCCAGCCCGCAGCATCCCGCCACTCGATCGCTCCCAGCAGATCGCCAGCTCAGCCAGCGCGGCGCCGCGCCGCCCGCGCCGCGCGACGCCGATAGCACCGCAGCGGCGTCGCCCTTCTCTTGGCGCGGCTGCCCCATCGCCACGAGCATCGCCGCCGCCTGCACCCGTGATGCGCTTGATGAGCGCCATGAATGCCGCCGCATGATCCGGCCCCAACGCCTCCTGCACCTCCACCGCCGCCGCAATCAGATCCTCGTTGATGCCGCCGCTGCTGCGCGCCCCTCTGGCAAGCCAGCGAAAACAGTGCTGTGCCGCAGTCTGGCATCGACCAGGCCCGTCGCCTGGCTGACCAGCTCGGTATCGCCGAGCAACCTCAGGCCCGGACGCAGGCGCGGCCGCGCTCGCTTCGGCGGCTGCTATATCTGCATGGCCGATTGCAGCGCTGGCCGATGCGGCGCCTCGCCTTTCTGGCGATCTGGGCCGCGCTGGTGGCGTCTGAGCCGCGGCCAGTGCAAGCGCCGCTGCCAGTTGCTGATCGCTTGTTGGCTGCCGTGCGATGGCATCCAACTGCTCTGCCGTTGCGTCGCCGCCGCGGCAGACCGCCGCAGCTGCTGCGATTGCGGTCAGGGGGAGTGCGGCACGCATGGCGTCCCCGCCCTCCGGCGCTGCCGCCGCAGCCTGCGCAGCCGCGTCTGGACGCGCCCCATGGCGCGCGGGTCGAAGCGCGCATGGCAGCTGCTGGTGGCTGCTTGAATGCTGCCCTGGCTGCACGTTGCCCTTCTGCCCCGCCCCTGCTTCTGTTTCTGCTCGCTCTTCAGGCTGACCTGCAGAGTCAGCGGCACCTCCAGCGCCACCGGCTGGCCGAGAGTGTCGAGCTGGTTGCTGCAAATGAGCTGCACCGCGCCCGTGTATGTGGCCGCCGCGGCCAGTGGGCCCGCCGTCACCGCAGCCAGCAGCGCCAGCTCCCCATGAGGCGGCACGACCAGCTGCTGCAGCTCGCCGCCGCCGACGGGCGTCCCTTCGAGCCGGCGCAGCAGCTGCAGCTGCACCTCTCCGACAGGCGCGAACGTGGCGTCATGCCGCAGCGGTGACGCGCGTCGGCCGTGCCGCGCCTGTTCGCAGCACCATGGCGCGTCCTCCAGCGCCGCCTTCGGCGCCCGGCGCCACGGGCGGCAGCTTCAGCGCTGCTGCCTTGACCCGCAGCTGCGGCCCGCTGCAACGCGCTCGCACGTCGCGCGCACCAGCTGCTGCGCCGCAATGTCGGTGCTCAGCCAGCAGCCAAAGGACTTGATCTCGCCCGGCGTCAGCTCGGCTGGCACGTGCCGCAGCATAGAGCGTGGCAGTGTCACCCGCAGGGACCGTCACACGCACGGAGGCCGGCTGCGATGCGCCGGCCTCCGGTGACACGAGGGGGATCTCTCCTTTGACGCCGTCCCCCGATCTGTCGCTGCTCCGAACGCCGCGGCAGGAGGGCCGCCTGCCACTGGCGCGGGCCCCGGGGCTGCCATGCTGAAACGGCGGCCGCTGTCCTGCTGCTCCGGTGGGGCCAGCTGCAGCTCGAGGGGCAGGCTGCCCGGGTGCTAACCGCAGCTACGCGACGGCGCCTGAAACACGCCAGGGCGAGAAGTGGCGCTCCAGGAAGGACGGCTTGGTCATGCCAACATTGAAGCGCACAGCCTCGGCCCTCCACCGGGCGCCCCGCAGAGCACGTCGAGGAGGAAGGCGCAGCTGTCGCCGCCGTCCACGGCGAGCTGGCAACGGGAGAGGCCGGCGCCGCGGCGACAACGCGCAGCTCGAGGGCGCCGGCCAGGCCGCCGGCGGTCACCGCGTCAGCCACGAACGCGACCGGGGTGGCTGGCGGAACGCGATGCGTAGCAGGCACGCACGGCAAGCCGACGGCGAACACGACGTGGAAGGGGAGATTGCGGCTCATGGGGTCAACGGTCCATGTTGAGATGCGAAGCATCTTGCAGGCAGTGGTTAGGACCAATGCCGTGCAAGCGCGGGCCCCGATCACACCTCAATAAAAGATGAAGAAAATCACATAAAGGCGCTCTCCACTTTCGGCGGCACCCAGATCAATGCTCACGCCCTCCCGGCAAGCGGTCCGGCACCTGTGTTGCCGCATCCGCAAGCTTACCACCGTGATCTGCCCGGGCTGCAGCTCGAGCCTCGGCAGCGCCTCGCCGCAAGACACCTGTCGCATCGCCTCGCCCTGTGGCCCGAGCAGCTCGAGGCAGTTCGCCGGCCGCAGGACCTGCGCGCTCAGCGGCAGCTCCCAGCGGTTGCTGGCGCCGCCGACTGCCACAGTCAGCGCGCCCTGCACCAGCTCGTCTCGGGGTCCCGGCTGCAGCGCCACCTCGAGCGGCGCGTCGCGCTCAAACGGCGCCAGCACGCGCGCCTCGGGCCGCACGCTGACTGCTGCACCGCCCGGCGCGGCGGTGCCCGCGGCGGCTGCGGCCACCGCAGCCCGCATGGGCAGCCGCACGCCGGTATTGTTGGTGATGCGTACGACGGCGGTGGCGCGCTGCTTGTAAGTGGGACCTGGGCTTAGCGACGCTGACCGGCGCTCGGCAGCCATATCGAGAAGAATGCCGAGGTTCTCTCGATTATTCGATCTTCGGCGCAACGACCCGCGCACGAACACGCCGCTGCTCGACCGCGGCCGGTCGAAATCGAAGACCGACTATGTCGAGGTGCGGCTTGCCTCACCCGACGAAGGGCCGTTCAAATGGCTGATCGGCGCCAATTATACCAAGAGCTGCCGGCGCGGCGCTCATGATCGGCGGCGCGGCGGCGCCGCCCTCCGCCAGCGCAGGCGCTGCTCCTGCTGCCGCCGCTGCTGGGACGGCAGCTGCGGCAGCGGACGCATCATCATCCAGGTGATGCTGAGCGGAGCGCGCGTCTGGTTGTCATGTGCAGCTGCACCGCCCTGGCGGCGCCGCCGGCGCCACCTGCCAGGACAGGGTCGAAGGCGAGCGCAACGACGGGCGCGCTGGCAAACACGACCCCCGGCTCCGCGCCCTCGTAGAACGTGACCGCGCCGTCGCGCGGCCGGCTGGCGGCCGCCGCCATTGCCGCGGCGAGCGCGGCCGCGGCCGCGGGGTCGCCGCCGGAGAGCGGCTGCGGGGCGGCGCGGAGCAGGCGCTGGGCCTCGTGGAGCATCTCGAGCATGCGGCGGCGGCGGGACAGGAGGCTGCGGATGCGATTCAAGGAACTCGGCCTGGCGGGAAAGGGAGCCAAGGATTGGTCTCGGGCGGGATGCTGGGGTACCTTAGCCAGGAAGGGGTTACTTTGGGCCGCGGCTGAGTGCACGTTCAGAATCGTGAGGAGAAAAACAAAAGACTTTGGGGCTGATGCTGCGGCACACATGCCGACAGGGATATGAAGGATGAGAAAGGTATGCTACGACATGTAACCGTTCAAAATTAGATCTTAGTGATCAATGGCCGAGATTGCCGAACCCGAGAATCCTGGTTTATTTGGGCGCAACAAAGGCTGCGCACGTCAGATTGCACCCCTCCACACGCCGCGGCAGACGTGCCAGCACACGGTCTCACCTGCCCGACCGCAGCGTTGGCGCTGCGCTGAACCTCACGCTTGGCCATGGTCTTCGCGCCAACTGCCGCCGTCCACCCGCCGCGCACCTCCTCCAGCTCACGCATGCTGCTGACGCCCGCCGCCTGCACCGCCATCATCATGGCCAGCGCGCGGAAGCTGGCAAGCAGCTGCGCGTCGAGCGCGTCGCGAGCGCCGCGCTCGCCGCCGGCGGCCGAGCTTCGCCGTCCATGCCGCTTGTCGCCAACGCGGTGATGGCGCTGTCTTTGTCAACACTGCCCTTGGCGGCCAGGCTGTTTCAGCAGCGGCAGGTCCCGCATGCCTCTGAGCAGCTGCCGCGCCTCCACAGATGCGTCGGCCCACTGCCTGCAGGCCAGCAGCTCGCCGGCCGCCCGCGCCGCCGCCCTCATGCCGTCGGTGCCGTCCTGGCTGCTTTCGCGCACAACCGACCGCGTGATCGGCAGCGAGCCCGCGTGCTGCGCGGCGGCGGCCATTGCTGTCCGGCTTGCGACTGCCGCAGCCGCACGCATCGCTGCCGGTGTGCGCTGTTGCGCAGCTCGAGCCTTCGCGGCTGCTCCGTCGCCGCTGTCGTCCGTCGGCTTGCTGGATCTTGAGGCCGGGGGCCAAGGCTGCCAGGCTTGAGGCGGCGGAGCTGTGTGTCAAAGTCATACAGACGGGTGAGCGCCGTTCCGATCTGACTTTGCAGCTCCAGCACCGCGCCGGCGCCGCCGCTGCCACTGATGCCTGTGCCGCCGCCGCTGCGCGCGCCGCCGGCGTCGCTGCCGGGTGCGGATGCGCTTTGCGGCGTGCGCTGGTCCCAGGCGTTGGGGCGTGGCTTGTACGCCACCCGTACGGCGTAGAACAGCAGCATAGACGTCCGGGCATCCGGATCCTGCCCGGGACCGGCACCGAGATAGATCTTGCGGCTCCTTCTGCTTTCCCAGCGAAGAGATGCGATCGGGGCGGCGTCGCAACGCAGAACGCCGCCGCCGATCGGCTGCTGCGCCGCCAGCTCTTTACTTCCACTGGCCTCGCTAGAGCGCTGCGCCAAGAAGCTGAAGTGTATCGCCGCCTTGTCCGGGTCGTTGATCACGATGCTGACCGGCTGCAGCGGCACGCCAGGCTGCAGATCGAGCATGGCACCCTGTCCACCACCTTCGACAAAGTACGCGTGCTCAGGCTGAGCCGAACCGCGGAACGCCGCCGTGATGGCGGCGGGCCGCCTCTGACATCGAGAAAATGAGTTGCTCTGCTGAGCTGATCGGAGCTCAGCCACGGCGCCTTTGGACTGGTTGCGAATTGCCCTGGCAGCTGGGAATTGCCTGCGATCAGCGACGGTCGTCTACGCCTTTTCCAGTAGATATCGTTTGTGTTATATCCCGGCAGCGTTAAGATTATAGTAATCATAACGCAGAATCTCCCTACCCGTTTCTGGGCCGGAGCGCTTCTACAGCAGAAGTTACCCACGCTTCACTAGTCCCATCCTAGCCATAAGGTCAGGTCCTTGCGCACGCACCAGCATGACCTCGTCGAGATGCGCGCCGAGGAGGTTCCCCTGCGCAAAGCTCGCCGGCTGCTCTTCGGCCTTTCGTGCGCCTGCTTCAGCTGGGCGTTGGCGGCGTCCGTGAGGGTGTTTGGCCTCGTGCGTGCTCCATCTCCTTCTTCTTCTCGTGATCATCGTGAAGAAAGACGTTCGGTCGATCTAGTGATGACGGTAGCAAGAAAAGATGCGCTACAATCTTGCCAGCGATGCTGTGGGGTGCTTCCGGCAGCATGAGGAAGGGCCTGCTGTATGGTACAGGTACAGTCATAGCATGATTTGCCGAGGTAGTTACTGAGGATTCTGGAGCCTTCCTTCAGCCGCCAATTGGGGGTACTCGAGCACTGGCTGGAAATGGCACGCACCAGACAGGCCGATTTCGCTCGCACGCCGCCAATCTGGGGATGCGGATTCATCACGGCGTTGCCGAGGTACCGGTCAGCGGGCTGCGCGATCGCGCCAGCCGCTTTCGCCCTGCCCAGTTGTGCGCTACTCGTCCGATAGCGCGACCTGCGCGACCAGCTGCGCCCGGCCGCCGCAGCGGAGCGCCGTCGGCGGCGGCCAGCGCTGGCGCGCCTTTTCGACGAACAGGCCGATCTCGTCGTGCAGCCCACCCGGCCAGGCGATCAGGCGGTTCAGCGCGCCAAGCCCGCCGCAGTCGCCGCTGGCATCGCCGCCACGGCCGCGCCGCAGCTCTGAAAGCGGCGCGTCGAGCAGGCGCCGTGTGAGGCCGCGTTGGCGTGCAGCTCGCCGATCAGCCGGCTGACACGCAGCACCTGGATGAAGGCGGCCAGCAAGTGAATGAACAGCAGACCGTGCAATCGGCAAATTGGCGAGCAGCAAAAAGGGACAGTGCACACGCAGGAACAGCAGCTATTAGGTCCCTCCGATGCGGAGCAGCAATACAGGGCCGATCAACTGGACAGCATGCAGGAAGCTTGCGAAGCAGGCTGTTAGTGCACGACCTTGCAGCACCACACCCCGCCGCCACGATCCCCCCGAGCTCCGGTTTTGCTCACTGGCCCAAATGCACAGCCCACCTGGGGACAGAAGTCGAACAGGGTCATGAGCTGCTCAGGCGCCACGTGCATCGCCGCGTGAGCGCCGTCAGCTCCGCCTCGTGCTGCGCAAACCGCCACGGCCAGCGGCGAGCCGAGGCCGAGCGCGCCGGCCCGCTCTGGGGGTCCGGACTGCTCAGAGCCGCAGCAGCTGGGCAGGGATTTGGGCGAAAGGGAGAGGGTTTCGAAAAGACGCATGCGACTTCGGCAACCGGGGTTGAAGTCCCTGAATTCATCGGCTCAAGCACCAGTCAGCTGCTATTTACCGACGACAATAAGCCGGAAGCATTAAGCGTTCAGCAGTTAAAAAGTGATGATAAAGATAAGGCCCAGACCTTAGTGAACCTGGTTTGTCAATTAGGCGCCAAGCCCTTGTCATGATCCTCCACACCACCGGCGGCACCGGTAGCAATTCTTCCAGCCGCAATTTGCCAGCGAGCTGTTCGGCCCACCGCCAACCGCTCGACCGCCGCCCGCCGCCCGACACATCGGCCACGGCGGCCTGCGGCGCTGCCTTTGCTCAGGCGCAGCGGAGACGTGCGCGGCGAACGCGGCCTCGATGGACGCCATGTCAGCGCGCAGCACCTCCTTCTGCAGGCGCTCGCTGCACTCCCGCAGACGCCTGCCCGCCGGCGCCATGCCGGGGCGGCGCTCCGTCAGGACGTCGGCTGCGTGGAGGGTAGCTGCCTTGAAAGCATCAAGAGCGGCTGCCACTGCGCCGGCCGCCTCTGCCTGCGCCGCTTCACGCACATCCGGGGAGCCTCAAAGCTATTGCCGGTGGCGCCACTGCTGATGCTGCTGCCGCCGATCACCGGCAGGCGCGAGACGGCAAGCGCCGCCGCTGTCATCCGCATCACCGCCTGCACGTCTGCCGCCTGCAGCTGTCCCGCCGCCCGTGCGGGGCCCAGGCTGTCTCCAATCCCAGCCAGGCGGTCTGAAAGCGGTGCAGGGCGAACGACGCCGGCAGGTACGCCACTGCGCCGCCGCCGATGCGCCGCTCGGCCGACACCAGGAGCTCCGCAGGTCCGGACGCCAGGCCGTAGCACGCCCGCAGCTCTGCCCCGCCGGCGGCGAGCAGCGCGAACGGCAGCCGCGCCGCGAGATCGCCCGCGCGCACCCTCAGGGCTGCGGCGTCGGCTGGAAGAGCGCGAGCCTCTGGGCCGCAGCCCGCGGCGGTGCACCAGCCCATGAGGCGGTCTGCCAGGGCCTCCAGCGCCTGGTCGGGCTGCTGGCAGCGCGCGAGGCGCAGGCAGGCGAGCGCCTGCAGCAGCAGGTGCGTCTGCGCCGCGGCCAGGCCGCGCCGTGCTGGCGCGAGCACGGGGCTGCCGTCTAGGCGCCCCAGCGCTTTGACAGCAGGCTGGTTGCGCCACGGCCGCTGTCGTCGTCCCAGCCGTGACTCGCGTCCTCGTCAGCATCGGCACAGCCGCACAGCAGCAGCAGCTCGTGCGCGGCGGCCAGCACGTCCGCAGGCGGCGCCGCGTCGAAAGGCGCGCTGAGCGAAACCGCGCGCGTGGACGCCTCTGACTGCAGCCGCAGCAGGTCCGGCTGCAGGGCTGCCAGCTCAGCGGCTGCCGTGCCGCGCGTCAGGAACCCAGCCGCGATTGCCCGACAGGCTGCGGGGGAAATCTTCCCGACCGGAACGGACGGTTCGGTCAATTCCTCGGATGTTCCAATTTTCCCGCCTGCCGATATTCCTGCAACGGTTAGCGAGCGGTGTCGGCGAGCAGCAGCAGCAGCAGCAGCAGCAGCAGCAGCAGCAGCAGCAGCAGCAGCAGCAGCAGCAGCACTCTCAACCCTGGCAACCTTTACCAACCTGCAGGCAGCCGCAAAGCGCCGTGGCGCTGAGCTGCAACAGAGCCCAAGCCATGCGGCAGCGCCACCAAACACATCGCCCTCCTCCAGCCCGTCTGCCGCCGCACGCAGCTCGGTGGCCGCATCAGCCGCCGCGTCGCGCGCCGCGAGCAGTTGCGCATCGCCGGGCTCCAGTCGGAAGCTGCTGAGCGGCTGCCACCACGCGGTGCAAGAGCTCCAGCTGCAATGACAGCGACGCGCGCTCCGATTTCTCAGGCTTGCAGCCTGCCGCGCCCGCTGCCCTGGCCAGCAGCTCTGAGGCACTGCTGGCCGCGGCTTGCAGCGCGCGCCGGGCGCGCGCCGCCGCCGCCGCCGCCCTCTCTCGCCGCGCCCCGGCTGCACGCTCCTGTGCGCGCGCGCAGTCGGCCTGCGGGCTGCCAGCTGTTTCCGCAGCTCGGCCAGATCATCATCGAGGCGCTGCAGCGCGGCGCGGGCGTCGGCGATCTGCTTGTTGAGCGCCTCGACCTCTTGAGCCTGGAAGCCGCCGCCGCGCGCACCAGCGCGCGGTGTTTCGCTATCGTCATGCTCCTTGACCCATTTGGCCGCTCGCGGCGATGGTCGCCGTTGGCATTGGCGTCGATTGCCGAGCGCAGCTCAGCTTCTCGCTGGTCTATCACGTCAAAGGCGGCGTCCGCCTCAGCCTGTGCGCCCGCCGTGTCCCGCATGCCGCTGCATGCCGCCCCAGTGCGACGTTGAGCGATGCCGCGGCCGCGCCAGTGGCCGCAGCGAGCAGCAGCGCCGCACCCAGCTGGCGAGGCAGCGTGTGCCCGGCAAGGGCGCCGCCGTGGGCCGCCGCGGCGGCTGCGGCCGCGTCGTCGGCGTGCAGCTGCTGGCAGCTGCCAGAACCTCAGGCCGCCAAGACTCTGTCCGCAGCACGTCGCCGGTGGCATCGCTTGCAAAGAGGGGACTGGATCTTGCCGTGCCTGCGGTCTGCGGTGGCGCGGAGCACCTGCTCGCTCTGCTGGCGCCTGCAGCGGGCTTTAACCTGCGCGGCGACCTCACTGCTGGGCTGCAGCAGGCACGCCACGTCGGCCCAGCCGAGCGCCACCGGCGCGAGGGGCGCCGCAGTGCCAGGCGGGAAGGCGCTCATGACTGCGTCGAGGCTGCGAGCGAGCGCCTGGACGCTGTCAGGGAGGATACAGGTCCAGCATGGCACCTGCGCCGACCTCTGCCGTATCAAGCTCGCCAATTCCCCCGAATGCCGGCGCCAGCCGCCACCGTCGCCCCCGCGCTGCAGCGCCGACGGTCCCGGCCAGCTGTGCAGTCATGTCAGCAACCCGCGAGTAGGCGCGGGCTGCAGCGCAATCCGTGGCGCTGGCTGCGACTGCCGCGGCCGGCATCAGCAGGCGGCACCTGATCGCGCATAGCCCGAGCCAAGGCGTCCTCGCAGCCGACCAAATCCGCTTGCCGCCGCGCTGCACGGGCTGCGGCGCTCTCCCTGCTGGCTGAGCGACTCCCTGGATGCTGCAGCAGCTCTCTGCTGCTCCGCTGCTGCAGGACTGCGCGCGATGTGGTCGAGGGAGAGGGCGCCGCACAGCTCCCGCAGCTCTGCGCCGCGCCCGCTGCTGCTCATCATGGCCATCCAGGTCAGCAGCGCCGTCTCACGCCTGCTTCCCGCCGCCACCATACCGCTGAACGCGGCCGGCGCCTCCCGCAGGCCCGCCGTCAGCGCCAGCGCGCGCCTGCAGCACGCATCCTCCAGTTGACGCGGAACAGCGCCGCTGCTGCTCGGCGCGTTCGCGCTCGACGATCTCCGGCCCTCCAGTACCTGGTTGGCGTGCTGCAACTCCCGCAGCGCCGCCAGCAGCCCCTCCAGCTCCGCGGGCGCCGCCGGGTCGCACTGTCCTCCTCGGCGCCCGCTCTGGCGGTGCGCGCGACGCTGCAGGGCACGGCGCAGTCGTCCTGCTCCAGCTGCTGCAGGCCCAGCAGCGCGTCCGCTCCGGGGTGCTCCGCGCCAGGCGCGACAGACGCCTCGGCCCGTTGGCCGGCTTCATGAGCATCCAGCAGCACCCGATGCAGCAGCGCGGGGGACGCCGCGCCGGGGGCGAACGCGCCGCCGCCCGCGGGCGCCCCGGCGCCGCCGCCGAGCGCCGCGGCGAGCCGCTCCAAGTCGGCCTGCGCGGCCTGCAGCTGGCGAACGAGCGCGGGGTCGGCGCGGCCCGCTGCAGTTCGCAGCGCGGCCAGCAGGCGCGAGGCGATTCGGACGCCGCCGCGAGCTTGCCGCGCGCGTGCTCTCGCCACAGCGCGCCATCGTCCCCGTCCGACGGCCCACCGCCTGCCGCTGCGGCCCGGCTCAGTCCTGTGCAGATCCCGCGTGGTCCGGTTGGGTGGGCGGTCTAGCAGGCCCGGGGCATGAGTGCGTCGGCCAGCTTGTTCCACGCGACCACCTTCAGGGAAGTCGCAGCTGCGCAGGCTGTACCAGTTCGTCGCTGCGCGCGGCGAGGTAAGCGTGCCGGCCGCTGCTGCACTCGCCGACCGGTGGCGCAGCGGCCGGCTC
>NNCB01000655.1:0-15306 GCA_002317545.1 Scenedesmus quadricauda | reverse complement strand
GGGTGGTGCCGGGTTGCTGCTGCTGCAGCGTTCCATGTCGGCGGCGGCGCCGCTGTTGCCAAAGGCTCTGGGCACGTCCAGTCAGGCTGCCGCGGCGGGAAGGGTGAGGCCGTTGATGCGAAATGGTCGGCACAAAGCCAGCGTTGAAGGCCGCGGCACGCCAGGCGACGGCGTATGTCGCGCGCTGCTGTGCTTGTGAGCTGGTGCGCGATAGAATTGCGCGGAGCGGGGCTGATGCAGCAGATAGCGATCTCAGCGTCTCTGAAACCTGCGCTGCCGATTCGCCCACATCGCAAGGGCCTGATCTGCAGTTCCTGGGTGGGGTTTGGAGCAGCTTCCATCACGGGCAGGCAGCAGCCAGGAGAGTCAAGCTGTTGGCAAAAGGGCGCCAGGCCTAGCGCGTAAAGCCCCATGCCGACCAACAAACCACCACAACTATATTCTAGAAGAAAGAGGGGCTCGGCGACGGCGTCTCGAAAGCGCAGGCATACTGCTCCGGGCCCGCAGGAGCGCCGCAGCGGGCCGTCGGTGGGGCTGCCGCCGCCCGGGCCCTGGGCGTTCATCATCTGATCTCGGGCGCGCGTCAGACGCATCGGCGTCGGTGTCATTGAGGTTGCTGGCGCATGCTGGGCGTCCGCGGGGCCGGGGGCTTTGAAGAGCTCAAAGCCCTGCAGGAGCTGGGAGTCGAATTTCTGTTGCGGAGGAGCGGCGGTGTTGGGGCAGTTCTCTGTGGTAAGTACGCACGGGCGCGGCATCAAGGCATGGTGCGCCGCTTTGCGCTGCGCGATGCTGCTGCCCTTGGGTCAGGGACACAGCGTACCGGTCAATGCATTGCTCGCATGCCATGGCACCCAGTCCGACCGCCGCGGTCCATCGTGCCGGCCTGTCCTGGCTACTCCCGAGGCCTTGCTGGAAGCAGAGTTCTTCCGGCTGGCGCAGGGCCTGCAGGTCCAGCATCGTGAACAGGGATTGTGCCGGGTGGACACGGCAATGCGATTGCGGCAGGTCGTGCGGCTGCCGTAAAGTCGTCCAAACACTCGTGAATCAGATCGCTAACGGGATGGCCGCGGATGGTACGCGCCAGCGCAGCTTCCTACAACGTGGCCGTCCGTGCGTAGTTCCCAAGCATGTGCCGCGATCAGCTGGCAAGGCGCCGATTGCAACTGGCCTATTAAAAGCGCGAGATTGAACACCAGATGAATAGTCTCGGAAGCGGCACTGACAGATATGGCCGAATCAGGTGATGACACGCTCCTTGGAGCTGCGTATCTGTAGGGGCAACAGCCGGGGCAAGCGTATCCGTATTATTAGTGCTGTCCGTCAGTGCCTTCCTGCCGAGGCCAAACTTTCTTCCCGCCATTGTGGTGCGACGTTCAAACCTCTCGGCCTTCCGTACCGAGATCAAGAATTTCCAGGCGACAGTGAATGGCGGCCAGTTCGGTACCGTCCGCGGCTATCTCGCCAATGCGGAGAAGGTCGTTTCGCAGGGGATTGAGGCGGACTTCAAGATCCGCGCCAGCGACCGCTTCACCGCCTATGCGAACGGGGCGTATACCGACGCCAAATACAAGAAGTTCGTCAACGCACCGTGCCCGCCGCGAACGTCCCTCCTCGCGGCCCGACCAGCCGCCAGCGCCGCGAGCCGTCCTTCCGCCGCTCCGCAGGATTTCCAGCATGCGAGCGGCCGCGTGGCAGCCCGGTGTCGCCAGCCCCGCAGCACCTCCTGCTCCATCTCCCGCCGTGAGCGCTGCCCAGCCGAAATTGGCCGTCTCCGCCTCTGCCTGCTGCCCGACGACATCGCATACGCGCCGGCCACGGCGGTGGACTGCATTCGAGCCGCTCGAAGCACGCCGCCGATCCGGGCGTCGTCCTTGTTGCCAGTCGCTGGTAGGCTTGAGCCGTCATCAGCCATTTGCCAGCGTCGGCTGTCGGCGCTCAAGCGCAGCAGGCTGCGGCGACCTCGGAGCCTCGATGGCGGCCGCTGCTGCCACCACAGGCGCCGCCAGGTCGCCGTCGCCCACGGGTGAAGGCAGGCCGGCAAGCTGCAGCTGCTCCCCTCCGCCGCGGTGCGGGCTTGGCACCGGCTCCTGCATCTCATCATCGACGCGCTGCCCCCCTCCTCGTGCTGCGCACCTCAAGCTCCCCCTGCACCTGCACCTGCCGTCGTCCCACCCTTGCTCATGCGCTCGACAGCCAGCTGACTTGTCCCGACCAGCGTGCTGCCAAAGCCTGCAAGACTGCGTTGCCTGCGCCTCAGTCCCCTCCGCATGCACCCTGAGCTCACCGCCGTCGCTGCTGCCATCGCCGCACCGGGCCCGCATGCCAGCAGGGGTCCGACGAAAGCGCCAAGGCGGATGCGCCGCCGCTCCGCGGCCTCCTCGCCCATTCCTCCAAAATTGGCCGCACGTCAACGGCCCTGGCCGCTCCTCGCCGCTGCTGTCTAGCACCGGGCCCCGCTGCCGCTGCCGCCCGTGCTGCCGCCTCCGAGACATGGGGGGAGGCAGTTGCGGCAACTGCCAGAGGCAAGGCCGCGTTTGCGCCGCTGCCTTCACCTGCGCGCAGACGTTGGCGCTGCCATTCCCCAGCGCGGGCTGTTCGGCTGCCGCGGCGCGCTCAGGCCGCTCAAGGGAGGCAGCCACAGGCTCTAGGCAAGGCGCCGCCACTGCGTCTCGACCCCCAGCGGCAACGCCTCTGAAGCTGACCGATCAACGGCTCATTTTGTGCACCCGAGCGACGAGATCCAGAGAGGCTGTGGCCGGGATCACGCTGTGCGATATGGGCCCACCATCTGTGCCGCCCGCACCGGCGCCCGCGCCAGTGCCGCCGCAGCTGTCCGGCGGATCAGGGCCGCGCACGCCTCGGTGCCTTTCGCCGCTTCAGGGATGCCGTCGCCAGGCGCTCATCAGGCGGGCAGCGGCACAGATCCAGTGCTGGTCGCGCGTGCAGGGCAACAAACTTGCGCGCCTCGAGCAGCTCGCACTCCGGCTCACGCGATGGCGGGATGATCTGGCAGCACTCGGCGACGGTTTCGCGACTCTTTGCCCCGCACGCGAACGCTATCGCCGCCTCGCTTGCGCTAGGCGTCACGCCGCTGCCGTGTTCGGCCGCAGCGGCTGGGGCGCAGTTGTCGAGCCCCCGCTGCACATGCAGCTCCTCAATGGCCGCCTCGTCCAGCGATGCGCAGCTATCAAACCATTTGCTGCCCCGCGTGTTAGTGGGCTTGAGCTGCTTGGCAGGCTCAACCACCTGCACCGGCTGCGGGGTGGAGGCTCCATGCAATGTGCTGCGGACTTGGGGGCCATGAAGCTGCCGGCGCAGCGTGCGCTGACGCAGACGCACGGCCCTGAAGGCAAGCGACAGCGCCAGGCGCGCTGCGCGCCCCGCGGACGAGTGGCGGGCTGCTGCCGTTGCTGCGGTGCAAGCTTGGCACTGCAGCGCCAGCGCTCATACTCATGGTGGCACCGGTGCGCATGTGAGCAATCGCAGCACCGGCTGCGCTGGCTGCGGCACATAATCTCCGGCGTAGCTGCACTCCGGGCTTGAGGCGGCCGACGCAAGTGCGCCACTTCCTGCGCGCCAGGGCCGGTACAGGCGCTGCTGCTGCTGCTGCTGCTGCTGCTGCTGCTGCTGCTGCTGCTGTTGTTGCTGTTGCTGCTGCTGCTGCTGCTGCTGCTGCTGCTCACGTCTTGAATCCTGCTGGCAGCTGGCGTGGTTGATGCCCGCGTCGCTGCGTCGGGCCTTGCCTGCATCACCAAGCAGCCAGCCCTGCATGGTGGCTGGGTCAGGCGCCACAGCGGCCAGCATGGAGACATGCGGTGGGCCGATAGCAATTGTGAGCTGTGTGCATTGCGCGGCAAGGACGCCACCATTGTCTGCGGCTGCTGTGGCGGCAGTCCCCTCCAACGCCGGCTGCTGCGGCCAAACGCTGCGTTGGCCGCCTCCATCCGCGAAGCGGGACGGCCGCGGGCCGCCAAGCTTGCCGCCTGCAGCGGCAGAAACGGTGTCATCATCCATGGCGGCGGGCGCGCTGCTGACGCAGCGCCGCATGCATTGCCGCCGTGTCGCGCGAGCAGCGCACGGTGCTGCCGCTCAAGCTGCCTGGCTCTGACATGGTCGGCAGGCCGCAGCCCAGCGCCGGCCACCTTCGCTGCTCTCTTGCACCAGCACACCCAGCTGCTGGTGCTTGCCATTCGTAGCGGCAGCATGCGCCTTTTGCTGTCCTGCATGCAGCACTGAGCCCGGCGCCGAGCGATGCAGCCGGCCACTTCCAGCTTGCTGCCGCCGCGACCAGCTTCATCTTGGAGCGATAGACCTTGCCCTCCTCGGGATTGAGGATGGTGCCGCCACCGAACCCATCGCCGCGTTCCGCGCGCATGCCGCGGATGATCTCCATGCCGGTGATCGGACGCCTTGCGGCGTCTGCGCGCCGTCTTGACGGGGATGGAGTTGGCTAGGCGGCTGAGGCGAGCGCGCGGCGGTGTTCGACCAGATCGGCCAGGCAGGCGAGGTCGCGGATATGGACCGTCCCCCCGCGCCGCCGCCAGACCTGACGGCGAAAGAGCTGCCAGCGTGCGCAACCAGTTTGCAGGCGACTGAGCGCGCGTGGGCAGCGGCGTGTGGCATTCTGCAGGCCGCCGTTGCGTGCCACCGCGCATTTAATTGTAATGTGCAAAGGCCATGAAAATTTCCTGAGATTTCACTTAAGTGAATGATTTGGAGTGCACCGCTGAATCGGAAACGCTCCAAACAAGATCATCGACGGACGTTGGAGGATCTATGTAATGCGTGTGCGAATTGTATTGTCTGATCTGTGCCGCGTGCGATCAGCAGTCAAGATGAAAGATCTTTTGGGATTCAATTCGGTATGGTATGGGCGACAGCTGTACTCGGTTCGGGAGCAGCTGCACGCTGAGCTCAGCTGAGGCTGCCGCTGGTGCAGGGTGCAGGCCTGATGTTACCAGCAATAATCTCCATGACTTGTAGCACGCACAAATCAAACAGGTGCGAAACGAAACGGTGCATGAATTCCGGTAGGTATCCACCGTTCGCCGAGGTTAAAATCCAGTTCCTCAAACTCAATACGTTTTGGTCGGGCTTCCTCTAAAGCTGTAAGGCTTTCTTTGGCTTCGGTATCATCGGGATTGTTTTCAAGATAAGCTCTTACTTCATCGGCTTTCTCAACTACGTTGCCTGCAATCGTGAGCGCCACGTGACCACAATGCTAACACGAAGTACATCACAGTGTCATTCACAGTCGTCACGAGGGACATACATGCTAGAAGTGCATCCAGCACCTCTTGTGATATTGGTTGGTTAATGATATACCTACCAGTTGCGCCCATCTACCTGCGCCCTCCCCCAAAAAGCGAGCGACTCAATCAACAGCTGCCTGCTAATCACGCAGTGCTGAACACAAGGCGCCGAGCGGCCCTGTAAAAATAAAAATGAAATAAAGTTGCTGACGCATGTACGATTCCCGGACCGGCGCCCCAGACACCGGTCGACATGATGCTGGACAGCAAGTGGAATTAGAAGAGGACACATGGCGTGAGGAAGCGGAAAGGCCATCCCAGCACGGTGCAAATGTGAGATGGAACTTCGACCCTTGTCAGTCATAAGCGAGACAACACCTCCAAATACGAAGGCAATGGGCACCCTGCATGCCTTGAGGGCAGTTGGACACCGCTTTCTCGCAAATAGGCAGCCTGTTCACAGACACCAACCGTACAAATGGCGGTCAACAGACAGCTGGCGGTCGAGGCAGGGCGCGATGCCTAATGCGTGCGCATGGGTTTGCGCGAAATGCCTGTTTTGTGCGCGTGCGCCGGCAGTGAAGCTTTCGTATTTCTGCAAGGCTGCTTATCATGCAAACAGCTACTAACACCTACTGCGAAATGTGAGACAGAAAGCCAAACGTGAATGTGCAGCGACAGGTGCCGCACCAGGCCGATTCGCGAAAGCGCGCCCCGAATCGGGGCGATCGCGCGCAGGCACTGCACCAACGGATGCGGATGATGATCGACGCGATCGAGGCAGGGGCATTTGGCGAAATCCGCCATTTGCTCCATATCGGCATTGGCGGGTCGGCGCTTGGCCCCGACCTGCTCGTCGATGCGTTGGGGCGCCATAGCGACCGTTATGACGTCGCCGTGGTGTCGAACGTCGACGGCGCCGCGCTGGAGGAAGCCTTCCTGCCAAATTCAGCCCCGAACTATGCTGGGCGCGCCGCCGTGGCACGAAGTCCTCTGCCGTCCACCATGCGCCGCCCGCGCCCGCGCCCTCGCGCACATCGGCACGCACCATCAGCGAGGTGGTCGAGGTGAAGAGGAAGCGGTTGTTGCCCGCTGCGACTGCAGCCTCGATCAGGTTCAGCGTGCCGGTCACATTGACGTCGACAAAGGCCTGCCGCGGATAGCGGACGATGTCGGGCAAATGGTCGCCAAGCTTGCCGCGATCCCCGCGCCCCGCTACTTTGCGGGTTTTCGCGCCCTCGTCCAGGCGGGTGCGCGGTCCGTTTTACGGTTCCATCCGGTCCGGCACGGTGCCGGTCAGTTCCGCTGGCGGCCATCCGGCCGCGACCGATGACAGTTGGGGTCGAGGCAAGTGCGGCTGCGTTTCTGTTGCGGTGGGGGATGGCGGTGGCGGCAGGAGACGTCGTGGGCGGACGCGCTGCGCCTGTGCTGCAACTGGGATCGCGCTCCCCATGCGCACATCGGCGCCATTGCTGGTGCGCGGCGCCCACCACCCGGTGGCGCCCGATAGCGGATGGACTGCCACCATTGCCGGGTGCACCGCGCCCCGTTGGCCGGCGCGGAGGGAAGCGCCGTTGGATGCTTGTGGGGTGCGCAGCGCGACGGAGACGCGTGGCGGCGTGCGCTGCGGTGTCGCTGCACCATCCTCGTCGCTGCGCTGCTCTCTGCGCTGACGCCGTGCCGCTCATCGCTGCGCTCGATCCGCCCGCGCCCCGTGCGTCCGCTCCCCAAATCTCCGGAGCGGACGCACCCCCCGATTATGGCGACACGCTGCGCCGCTGCCGAACCGCCACCGAAGCTGACCCCGAATGCGAGGCGGCGTGGGAAGCGAAACGGCGTCACTTCCGCCGCGCTGGACAGCCCGCCAAGCCGCGCCCCGTCGCCACGTCGTCGCTACAGCTGCCGCGGTACTTCTTGTACATCGCCGTCGCCGCTTGGGCTGCCGGCTGCCGCGGGCCGCGGCGGCGATGACCCGCTGCTTGCGAGCCGATTGGGCTGCTGTGGTGATCTCGAGCGAATCCGGGCTCCTCCGCCGCCCGTCGCCCGGAGATGGGCGCTGCCGTGCTGCCGCCGCCCGCATCGTCACCGCCGCTGTTGTACTGCCGCTGCTGCTGATGGCGTGACCTTGCCGCCGTCTTGGCGCGCAACAGCGTTGCAGCCGACTGGCGCTGCTGCTCCTGCAGCTTGCTCCCTGCTCCAGCTGCTGCGCGAGCTGCGCCTCCTGCCGCTGCTGCTGCGCTGTGCCTCCGGATCGCGGCAGCAGGGCTGCGAGCAGCGGCTCCATTTGGACCGCCGCCGCGTCGCGCACCGCAGCTACTGGGTCAGAGCACGGCGCTGCCACCGGTCACAGCCGTCGGCACTGGCGGCCAACTGCGACGCGCGCGCCATGCGCCCGAGCTCTGCCGCTATGCCGCGCCGCAGCCGCCACGCACGGCAGCGCTCGTGGTGCGCGCCGCCCTGTGCCAGCCGCGAGATGAGGCGCAGCAGCGGCTCGTGGCTAGCCGCCGGAAGCGCCTCCAGCAGCGGCTGGACGGCGGCAACAAACGCCGCGTCGACCCATGCAGGTGGTCGTGCACGATTGACAGCAGCGCCGGCAGCAGGTCGGTGCGCAGCACCTCGGGCCCCAGCTGCTGCGCCATCAAAGGCAGCGCAGCCACCACCTCCTGCAGCACCACCGGGTCTCGCGACGCCTGCAGGTGGCCGCAAGCCGGCCGCACGTCGGGCCACCGTGCGTGGCCCAGGCGGGAAGCGACCATTCCAGGCTCTGCGCGCACGCTGCGCAACACTGATCTCTGAAATCGCAGTCGTACTGGACATCATGGCCACGAACCGGCCGACAGCAGCTGCTGTCGTCAGTCGCAGGCAGCAGGCGCGGCCCAGGCCGCCGAGCGCCGTGACCTATCCCAGGAATGCTGTCGGCCGTCAGCGTGTCAATGCACTCGCGCATGGTTGCCCAGCAGGTGTGCAGCTCGGACTGCTCCAAAGCCAGCTCGCACTGCGGCCCTGACGCCCCCGCCTTCACGTCTGCCGCGTCGCCCTCCTCGGCGGCGCCTGCCGGCGCGCCGGTGCCGCCGCTAGCGCTGCTGCTGCTGCTGTTGATGCTATTGCTGCCGCTGCTATTGCTGCTGCTGCGCCGCCACCAGCGGCCCCCAGGCGCGAGGCGCCCAGCGCGGACTCAGGCAGCCCCGCGTCAGACCGCGGCGACGCCTCACCAGCGGCGAGCCAGTGACGAGGCGGTCGTCCGCAGACGACAAAGATGACGACGACAGCGACTGCGGGATGATGCTGCCGAGCGGCATTGGCGTGTCAGTGAGCAGGCTGCTGCTGAGCGGGTGCTTGCCCATGCTGCGGGCCGGCGCCCCCACAGCTGGGCGCATCACATGCGCCGACCAGACGTGCGATGAGAGCGCAGCGGAGGACGCCGTGCTGCCGGCGCCTCGCATGCCGCCGCGCTGGCTGCGACCCAGGGAGCCGCTGGCGCTGCCTGCTTTGGCGTGTGCGCACATGCCAGTGGCGACCACGCCGAGCGGCTCCAGCGGCACACCGCTCGTCGGGCAGCGCGGAGGCACGCCGACGCAGCTGCGTTCATTTGAGCACGCGTCCCCGCAGCCGCCGACGTCCTCCAGAGCGCTGAGCAGCTGCATGTCTGTCCGCGCGGCTCAGCACGCGCTGCTGCTGGCGGTCAGCTTGCCGGCAAGGCGCGGAAGGTCGACTGCGCTGCCGACGCACGCGCAGTTGTTGTCGCGGCACAGCCGCGGAACCGGGCTATCAGCGCGCAATGCCACACGTCAATGGCAGGTGATCGCCGATGAGGCTATGCAGAACGCCACCGCCTGCAGCGGAGTTGCACGGGGCGGAAGAAGGGTTGCTCGGTCAGGGGTGCCGTCAGCACATCGAGGCCCGACCATTGCTTGCCCGGACTGTCGGTAAGACTGCCGGCATATCCGCTGAATATGATGAATGCGTGTTCCCGTTGTCTGCAAGCGCTGCTGCAGTAAGCCGATGCACCCACCTCGCGCACGCTAAAGTCGCGCTGGCTGCACCACCGCCGCAGCACGGCCGGTACTCGATCGTGCAGCGCCTCCGGCCCCAGCGGGCTGCCGAGCGCCCAATCAGCCGCGCTGCAGCCAGTGCCGCTCCACCGCGCCGCGCGAATAAGGCGATGCGGAGCGTGCTGGGCCGCAGACGCCGCGGCGGCGCGAGGCAGCAGCGCCGTCATCTGCGAAAAGGAAAGGATTGCCTGCCGAGCGACCTGCGGTCGGGTTGGGAGAGCATGGGCGATGTGGGTTTCAAGTCCTGGCGCCACCTGTCTTTCGGGCAACGGCGCTCCTGCGAGCGGTGACAATCTCAAAGGCATGGGCGAAATTCCGTACGATGGGCGTGGCCTACAAAGGCATATCGTCGCGCGCGCGCTGCAGTCAAGCACAACTCGCCTCGTCGTCGTGTCTTGCCCATGTGCAGTATCCTCGGCAGCCGCACTTGCTGAATGTCCGTTGGGCGCGATGCAGCAAGCTTGTCACGCAGGTGCCATGCCGTGGCAGCCGAAGAAGGCGTGTCGAAATCATGGCGAGGTGAAACATGCCGAATGACGCCAAGCAGTCCGGCAGCCCACATCGCGCTGCATTTCCGGGACGCCGAACACCTCGACCCGCAGTTCACTGAATGCGCCAATAAACGCAGATCGCGTCGAGCGAACCGCGTCCGATGATTCCGGAACCGGCATGTCGGTGATCAGCGTTGTCGCAGCATTCGGCACGCTTGAAATGGGCGGCGTCTTGTCAGCGCATCCTGCAAGAAGCGCTGCGACGAAGAGGGTGCAGACAGAAAATCTGTTCATCAGGAAAATTTCGATCCAATTAAAAGCGCTTCCGCGCTATAGACAGCGCGGACTGGACCTGCAGCCGTACGACCCCGCACCTGCATTGCGCCGCCGCGTTGCACAGAGCTTGTCTCGGCGACGCTCGACCAACATCGTGCTCAAGGCGGTTGTCGAAGACCCCCGAGCAGCGCTAGCCTCGGTGGCGGGCTCCGTGGCAAAGTGGCATCAGCGCACCTCACCTCTCCATGTGGTGAGTCCTTCCAATGCTGACTACGCGACTATTCATCTGCCCGCAGCAGGCGCTACCACCGGCTCTATAGCAGTAGCCGCACCGGGTGTGGTATTCCCGGCAGGAACGCATGCAGGATTCTCTGTAGAAAAGCAAAACTTTATTATTTCAGGCGGGTTGTTTACCGGGGTTACGGTGCACTTTACTTGAATGGCGTGCAGCGCTTATGGCAACGGGCTTAAGCTCATCTGGATCACCCCATTGCGCTCTTTAGCCAAAGACCTGGCCAGGGCAATGCAGGAGCGCTACTCTGATAACCATGCTTGCTGGATGGTATAAGCTTTGCGAACGTACCTCTGAGCTACCAAGAAGATACA
This sequence comes from Scenedesmus quadricauda, assembly GCA_002317545.1. Taxonomy (NCBI): domain Eukaryota; kingdom Viridiplantae; phylum Chlorophyta; class Chlorophyceae; order Sphaeropleales; family Scenedesmaceae; genus Scenedesmus; species Scenedesmus quadricauda. Next base: position 4,629 of record NNCB01000655.1, on the reverse strand, counting down.
AAGACCGCTTAGTCGGCTTCCCTTACAAAGGCATCTCGCGGTGATCATAGACCGGGCTAACCTCCAGAGCAAATCGGATGGGGTAAAAGTACTGCGCCATACCCTGGACGAGGGCAGCAGTATACTAATCTTCCCGCAAGCCGACTTTAATATGCTGCTCTTAACTCCCACCCAACATACCGACTACGAACTGATCGACACCGGCGGCTTCGAAAAACTGGAACGCTTCGGTGCCTACGTACTTACCCGTCCTGAGCCGCAGGCCGTCTGGGATAAATCGTTGCCGGAGGCCGAATGGGAAAAACGTTCTCACGCCCTTTTCAAGCGAGACAAAGGCTCGCAGGAAAAAGGACAGTGGAGCCCACAGTGTGAGCTGCCGAAATATATCACCTGTGTGCGTTGTTTTATCCCACAAGAACATAGTGGTCTTGCGAACATGTGCGTAGCGCATTCTATCACACACGCCCAACCAATGATGGCCGCTGGTGCAAGACCATAAAACTGACCATGGACTGACCACAATGAATGCACAGTGGAGAAAGCACGCAGCACGACCAGAAAACTCTAGATTAGATCAAGCGCAACTCAATCCCATCAACCAGCCGCCTGACATTGTGGAGCTAGTCCAGAGCTTTGTGCACGACGCATTGTTCGCATTATCTTGAACGATGCAGGAGGCTGCCGTGGCAACGCGGTGGCAGCAGGAACTCCGCTCAGCAATGCCGAGCACATGGGCATGCACCAGGAAAAGTTCAGCACTGGAACGCCGACAAGAGCCTCCCAAAATGGACCCCTTGGAAGAATGAGACCAATACATGTTGTACAGCGAAGTGATGGCGCTGTCTGGAATGCTTTCCGATAGTAGTGCACGATAGCGAGCTCGCATCGCCTCATGCTCCCGTCGTCAACAGGCCGCCGCTTATTGCCGCGACCACCTCCGCCGCAGCCGGCTGAGACTCGGCCTACCGCGCGGAGCATGAACAGGCTCAGCAGCACACGTGGCAGCTCGTGAATGTTTGGGATCACGAGGTCTGCGCCAGCCACGTGCCCCTCACGGCCCACCAGCACTGTGAAGATCCCTAGCTCGTGGGCTGAGGCGCAGTTGCGGCGGCTGTCATCAATAAAGACGGCGCGTCCCGGCGCCACGCCCAGCTGCTGCAGCACCACTCAAAGGCGCGGCGGTTGGGCTCGCATAGTACCTGGGGCGGTGCGCCCTCCGGTGCCTTGAGCAGCTGCTGCACGGTTCCAAAGCACCAGATCGTCTCAGCACGATTTGTGGGCAGGGAGAGTGCTTCGGGTGGTTATGCAGCAGGGAGCAGCTTGCGGGCGAGGGTGAGTGCCTCGTGTATTTGTCAAGGAACCAAGGAATCTCCGTGCAGTGCTCATGCCAGCCGCAACAGTCCTTGGAAAGAGCACCATGGGTAATCACCGTGCAGTGCTCATGCCAGCCGCACCAGTCATTCACAGATCACAGCACCGCCCGAGCAGAGCCAGGCGCGCCACCCCTGCCATGCCTCGACACCCGCGTGCCAACCACATGCCCACTCACCTCGAAGCATCCCTGGATACCCAGCCGTGATAGGCACTCCGCTGTGTGCTTGGCATCTGCATTGGTGAAAATGTCTTTGTGGCCGTGACCTGTGCCAGGATGTCGCGCACCCTTGAGGTGCACAGCATGTCGGACTCAAGGGTCGCGTACACCTGTGTACATGGACGATGATGAGTAAGCCTGTTGCGGACAGCATATTTGCAGGAATGTGGCACCGTACAAGTACCAAACTTGCACAAAGGAGCAATCACACAGCCAGACACATCACAGCAAAAATGTTTGCCCGAGCAACTGCGTCCCACGAGCCTCCCGGCGCTGTGACCATGTCGTGAAAGTGGTCGGAGTCTTGTGGTAGCCCGCCGCCACCAGTCCCGCTCATGGTCTACGGGTCGCGCACAGCCGTATCTGTGAGCGGCGCGCCAGGCAGAGGGTATTCACAACCAAGTTACCCTCGCGCAGTGTGAAGCTTACGTTTGCCTTGTCTGCAGCGCCTGAGGCGATCACCGTTCCATGCTCCGGTAACCCTCAATGTAAGAGCTACACTTCGTCCGCTGGGATGAGAAGCACTTCGTAGGTACCTGCAATTGCCGATGCATGGCGAGCGGAAGACCTGGGGCAGGCTGGGCGGAAGCGCATTGCGATGTGGACAGGGACAGGGCCAGTTGCGCAACGTGCCTGCAGAGAGCGGATTCTTTGCAGGCTCACGTGTGATGTTGTTTCTCACAGTCTTTGCTATCGCAGGAACATCATAGGCGTGTCATCCTGCGGGTCTTGTGTGCCGGGCACCGGCTGATGCCGCAGCGAGCCTCGATCAGGGGTTCTGCAGAGCTGCTGTCGCAAAGGCTTCACGAGCTGCTGCCATGGTTTCAAGTGCTGCAAACGCAGCCACAGCGCAGTGATACCAGCACACATCGTTTGCATGTGCGAGCTCAGCGCATGCTCTCCCACTCCACTCGTCCACGCGCTGCTCAGCTGCTGCAGCAGGCAGCTCTCACGCCCCGATGCGACGCTGCGCGCCTACCAGGTCGAACAGCACCGCATCAAACTGCCGGTCTAACAACTCATATTCTCTGCTGCCTATCTGATGGCAATTCTGCAGGAAGAAAACAAGGAATAAAGAGGGGAAAGCCTATGAAGTAAGTAAGAGGGTATTTTAACTATCAACTTATTAAGTAATAAAATCCGATATTTTGACTTGCAGATGGTTTCCGGTGCTTTGCTTCTGTTAGTGCCCAACGAGACCAGATGGCTGTGCTCTCAACCCAGTTACTCTCAAAAGAGAATCTGGAGAATCAGACTCTATCACATTGCCACCCGGTAGATGGGCCGTAAATGTAAATATGCTCCTCAATCCAACAGCCCTCCTATGGATCCGATTACAAATACTGCAGCGGCGGTGGGGAGCGAAGGCGGGAAGAACGCATCAGATATGGCGGCGGGATGGGGAGGCCGCCGCGATTGTTCGACAGGCGCGGAACAGCGCACCAAGACGCGATGGGCTCACCACCAGGACTCCTTCAGGGGGATGAACTGGCAGGGAGGCGTGGCTCCCGCCGACCGATGCGCGACCTCATCAGGCTGCTGCTGCGCCTGGGCGAGCCGCAAGTGAGTGCAGCTTGGGCGGCCGGCACGTCACAATGCCTTTGTTGCTCATGCCGTGCCCTCGCCATCATGTCTCCTGTAACTGCGCATGCAGTGAGCTTTTATCATGATCCACTGATGCTGCGGCCATTCCTGCCGCTGGGTTTCTTTTGAAGCAACCGATAATGGAACGGATTCCCTTCCCGGATAAAAACAAAACAAGAAGTCAAGGGCTGTAAGCCTTTTCCCGCTAAGGGCTCTGAAGCGGGAAATTGCGCGGCTCGCGACCAAGGTGTCGGGGCCAAGCCATGTGTGGTTCAAGTCGCCGTGCCGCAACTGCTTCGCCCCGCTTCGCCCCGAGACCGTCTGCCAGGCCGTGGCAGCTGCGTGCGCTGCAAGGGCGACTATGCTGCGTGGCTGTACCGGAAGCTGGCCGGACCATCGACGGCCGTTGAACCCGATCACTCAACCCAGCTCGACGAGCTGGTCCGGAGGCAGTTCGCGTCGCGACCACCGAGACGAGACAAGCTGGCGCTCGTCATATGTGCGGCGCCTTACGCTGGGCGTATGCCGCTTGGAACGCAAGGCACGATGTGATCCAAACATGTCCCGTCGACGTGTGGGTCAACGTGCTGTGCCGCAAAGTGGCAACTCGGCCCAGGAGTAAGAAATCGTGCATTCCTGCCCGCGGCTTGCCTGCGCACTGCACCGGCCTGGTGCGCCGACGGACCGCGAGTGGGTGGACGCACTGGTGGCGCGCGGTGTGGCAGAGTGCGACGGCGCGCTTGCTGCGGGCGGCGCCGGCCGCGATCGCGCCCGCCTGCTGGTGCGGTGGCTGGCGTGCTTGGCGAAGCCGGCGTCATCAGCGGCGCGTCGGCGGCGCAGGTGCTGGCCGACCTCCTTGCGGCCGCCATCGACGCCGCAGCGGCAGGAGGTGGGCCCCGATGTCACATGCGGCTACCAGTGGGCCCGGAGTGCGAGGGCGGCCATTTTGCCTGATTGCCGGGCATCGAGAGCTTGTTTCCACCTGCTCAGCATCTTGCTCCTCACGCTCGCGCGTAGCCAGAAAGTCGATCTCAAACAGATTTCCATCCTCGGTGTCGAGCAATATGACCCTTGCCGAACCTGCAGCTGCCGCGGACCCGTCGGGCGCGATCGTGGCGCCATGGCCGATTTCGTCGCGTACTGCGCGATGGCCGCGCTGCCCTGGGCCGGCGCTGACCTTGCGGCTGCCGCGCCCGACGAGCTGGGGGCTGTCATGGCGGCCGCCGAGCGCTCATGGCGGCGCGCGCTACGAGTACGACGAGCATATGTCACCCTGGCAACCCGGCGCGCTGCCCGAGGGCGACTCGGCGGCCGGCGCGGACAGCGGCGGCGCGACGTCCTGGGGGAAGTCTGGGTGCGGGCGCGCCTGCCAGCAGGAGCACGGCGGCACGTCGCGTCCGTCCAGCGCGGCCTGGTGGCGGCTTCGAGGACAGCTCGCGCGCGGCGCCGGCAGC
>NNCB01000654.1:0-15307 GCA_002317545.1 Scenedesmus quadricauda | reverse complement strand
CGCCGCGCGGCGCCCACGCGGCCGGCGCGCCCCGCGCTCGCGCCGCCGGTGAGCGGCGTGCACGGCGCGGACGCGCTGCGCGGCTGTAGGGGTGGTCCCCCTGGAGCGTGCAGCGGGGGGCGGCAAGCCCGACCTGCCGAGACGCAAAAAGTCATACGCGTCCGCGGCGGCGGACCCGTCAAGCGCCGCCGGCCCCCTGGCCGCGGGCAACGGAAGCTCGGGCGCGCGAAGCCGCGAGCGGTCGAGAGAGCGCGGCCCGTCCTGGGCGAAGACGAGGCGCTCCCTGCGGAGGTCTGGGCGGCCCGTGCGGCGCCAAGCAGGATCGTCGTGCACGGGTAACTCCTGCTCGCTGCTTGGGTCGCGCACACCGCACGCGGTGCAGGACGCTGCTGCTCGCAAGAGCCGGCCGGCGCACGGCGCGCAAAAGGTATTGTTTCCAGGTATTTCTTCGGACGCCGCCTGGTCGACGGCGCCGCGTGCGGCGGCCGCCCGACCTGTCGAGCAGCGCCCGCGCCGCTGCGACCGCCTTCGCCCGCTCCCCGCCGCCGCCCGCGCAGCCGCCACCGCCGCGGCGTCGGCCGCGAGGCCGCGCCTGTGCGCCTCAATCTCCTGGCGGCCGATCGCACCTCGACGCGCGCGCGGTCGAAGTCCGAGGTTAGGTGCCCTGAGGCGCTCGCCCCACTCCAGCAGTGCATCCTTCAATCCTCCTCGTGGTTGATGCCCTGGTGGTGATGAGATCATCGGTTTCGCGGTTATTTCTTTAAATGCGGAAAATCATTATACCAGTGTTACCTTAAATGTGGACTTCCTGTACGCGATTAAGCGGGGGGAAACTTTAAGGGCCGAAGCAGAGGTGATCCTTTTGACCGACGCATCGATGAGCGGAGGTGTGGGCCTCAGCGCTCGCAGCAGAGCCGCACGCCACGACGCACCATGCGCGCCCCCCTCCGAACCGCTCGGCCGCCCGCCTTGAGCGCCCGCCACGCGGCCGCGACCTCCTCCCGCTCTTTTGCGCCGCATCTCCCTGGCCGCCGCAGCGCGCCCCTCCTCCTCGCGCGCCTGCCGCAGTGCAGGGACGCCGCGGCCTCGTAGTCGGCAACGCGGCCCTTCAAAACCAGAGGTGGGACCGCGCCTACTCCGTGGCGCGGGCCTGGTTTCCATGGCGCAATTGGATTCGTTCGAGCAAGCGTGCTACTCCCGCCGCCAAGCTGACACGCTGATCGCTACAACGTGCCACATGCAACCATGATACACTAGCTAGGCAGATGACGAAGCAACTGCTTGCATGAAAACTTCGGAAGCATTAATACCAGCGATGGGGATTGGGTGCAGCTTTTGCCAAGAAGCTGCCCGGCTCGCATGTCGCCTCACCGCGGCGGCATTCTCCTCCGCCAGCCGCCGGCGCTCGGCCGCCACCTCAGACAGGAACGCCTCGCGCTCCTGAGGCGCAAGCACACCGGGGGGCGGCACGAGCGCGCGATGTCAGCACGTTTGGGCTGTGTGCGCCGTGCCGTGCTGTATATGCATGTGCAGCTGTTTGCATCGGTGAGCGCCCCCAGGGGTGACCAGCGTGCTGGCAGCAGCAAGCCTTACAAATCCCGTTTACATTACTGGACACGTCTTTGGTAACGGTTACCGAAGCTACCTGCTTATTCAAGTTGGCTGGTAATATAGCAACCTCTACCTGGTAGAGCCTGGGATTCCTCCAGCGCCTTGCGCTCGTCCACCGCGCTGGCACGCATTTCGTCGCGATCCGCCAGTAAGGCAGACTGGGGGTCAAAGTGATGGGCGGACGGTTGCTGGAACAATGAATTTATCCTCGGCGACATGCTCGTCAGGCGCTGCTGCGAGCTGGTCCTGATCGACGGCAACAGATGAAGCCGCGCTGGACCGTTTTGAGCGCTGGAACAAATCAGACCTCGACCGTGCAGGGCAGCAACAGCGCGTTGAACCGTAGGCTGCCGCTGTCGGCGCGCTCCTCCAACCCCGTCGGAACTGATCGCCTCCAACCGCGACGTGACGCCGCACGATCGCCTTGACGCGCCAGCGCCTCCCGGTCGTGGCGGCGCGCGACTCCATGGCCGCGGCGAGCCGCGCGAGCTCGGCCTGGCGCGCGGGTGGTGTGGTGGCGAGCAGTTCCAGAACGCCATCGCGAACTGTCGCGCAAGGAGTTCGAATGTCCATCCGCGCCGATCGGGTGCAGGATCGTCACCCGATTCCACCACCTGCAGGATGGTCCAATCGGGCCCTAAAACCACTGGCGTGCCGCGACGAACACAAGAGAGGGTGGCCGGGTGTCACGCAGCATGCAGAAACCAGGATGCTGCGCAACACTAGCAGCAACAGCGGCGGCGGCGGCAGCAGCAGCACCAGCAGCAGCAGCAGCAGCAGCATCAGCAACATCAGCAGCAGCAGCAGCAGCATCACAGCACCACCAGGGTGCGGCACCATGTAGCCTGGCAACTTGCCGCGCACATGCTCGAACAGCGCGTGCGGGCCTGCCTCTCCCGCGCCCACCACCACGTAACCTACCAGGCGCACATCACCAGCGCTCTAGCGCCGCGCAATCCTGCGGCGCTGCCGCGCTTCCGCGCTGCGAGAGCACGCGCCTCGCGCTCCCCGTTGGCGTTGGCCGCCTGGCGCACCTGCGGGGCACATGCGCGCGGCGCCACGTGCGCGCGTCACACGCCATCACCTTGTTTCTTTCGTTCAGACATTCGAGCGCTGGCTGCATCACAAGGTAGCAATGCACTTGTCTTATCGTGTGTGTGTGAAACGTTGTTGACCGGCTTGTTTAGAAAGAAAAGATATTGGACAGGGCATGAGCATGTACCCTACGGATACCCCATGACACACTGTACTCCTGCGCCAGACTATTCACATGCGTACATTTCTCCCTGTATATTCAATCGAACAAGGCAAGGCCCAGCCCACCTGCTCCGCCAGCCCCGCCAGATCCTCGGCCCGCAGCCGCTGCGCCGCCAGGCTCTCGCGCCGTGACGCGCACCGCCGCCCTTCTGCTTCTTCGACTTCTTGGTGGTGCCGTTGACTTCCGAACGCGTCTTCTGCGCCTTGGTACCGGCACGGCCGGCGTTGCGATAGGCAACGACCACCTGGTGGACCAGGTCTTCGCTGAAATCGCGCCCGAAGACGGCTTCGGACACCGACAACTTCTCTGAACTATTGGTGATGGCGAGTTCCATCGTCATCTCTCCCTTATGCCTTGCTAGACGGACGCACGATGACGTCACCGCCCGGCGCACCCGGCAGCGCCTCCCTCCGCGGCCCGCTCGGCGGCCGCCTGCGCCACGCGCACGGCAGGGAGCCCGGGAGGCGCGCGGCGCGCTCAGCCTCGGACGGCGAGCGCACGCGCGACTCTCAAGGCCCTGCGCACTGCTTTCATCGAGCCGTGCCCATTATTTCTCGACTGCTCATGTTCAACTGACGGCAAATGTCCTGCAAGGATGCAAGCATCCGGCCGGTTCCGCTGTGTGGTTGCAGCCTGCCGGGCGGCGCCCCTGGGGACCGCACCTCGACCTCCCTAGCGCTGGCGTCCGCCGCCCTGGCAACGCGTCATCCGCCGCGCGCCGCTGCGCCTCGGCGTCGGCCTTCAGGCGCGCCACCCCCCGGGTTGGAGGACGGGCCGGGGGCCGGGGAAAAGCCTAGGACCGATCGACCTTCCACGCTTGCGGTGCTCACGTGCCATTCGCACGCTGCGGCTGCCACTACCGGAATATCTGTTGATCTAAGTACGCTCATCGTCGTCCCCCAACCCTATTTCAATCGCGCGCATCCCAGCGCAGCGGCGTCATGGCGGTGGCGGCGCCAGCGCGGCGAAGGTTGCCACGTCGCACCGCCCGGCCCCCTGACGCTCACGCCGCCTCGCGCTCGTCCAGCATTCGCCGCGCACGCGCATCTGCGGCGCGCAGCTGCTCCATCTCTCGCCGCAGCGCGGCCGCCTCGCCGATTGCCACGGCCGCGCCTCAAGTGCTCATCGACCTGCATCGCCGCGGGTGCGTGGGATGTCCCCAATATGAGGATCGGCAAAGACAACTCGTTCATGAGGAACTTGATGGTGTCCAATGCAATGCGCTGCTGGCGTGCTGTCGTCGTCAGGATGTCCTGGATCTCGTCGACGACCAGCAACCTGAGATGTGCTGCTGTTTGCCTGCTGCTGTTCTTGCTGCCGCTGTTGCTGCTGCTGCTGCTGCTGCTGCTGCTGCTGCTGTTGCTGCTGCTGCTGCTGCTGTAGCTGCTGTAGCTGCTGTGGCTGCTGCTGCTGCGGCTGCTGTGGCTGCTGCGGCTGCTGCTGTGGCTGCTGCTGCTGCTGCGCCAGCCGGCGCGCATGGTCTCATCACCGGGGCTTGCCTTTTCCCACTGCCGCATCATCAGTCCCACCTGCCTGCGCTGCAGGTTCTCCTGCGAGCCGCACAGGTTGCAGGGGTGAAGCCGGGAAGGCTTGGCGCCCCTGAAGACAGCTGCTGCTGCTGCTGTCGCTCCTGCTGCAGCAACGGCCGCTTCGAGCTGCGACGCGAACGCGCCGCGGCCGTCCGAATCCAGGCAGCCAATGTCCTGGCGATCACGCCCCCAAAGCCGCCGCCACCGCTGCCGGAGGCGCCGCCCGACGCGGCCCGTCCGCATGGGCCAGCTGCGGCTGCGCTGCGGCGCGCGCGGCGGCTGCTGCGTCGAACCTAAAGGCCGGCCAGCGCAGCCATGCCTGCGGCACCGGAAGCTCAGGCGTCTCGGCTCCTCCTGTGATCCGCCGTCAGCAGGCCCGAAGGGTCAACCGCAGCCGCGCTGCCGCCGACAACGCCCGCCGACTGCGGCCGGCGGGCGCTGGAGCCCGAAGAGCTTGTGGTGACCGCGTGAGAATGCGGGAAGGGGTATGCCCTGCCTTGGCAGCGCGTTCGAAATGCACCCGCGCTCGCGCTCGGTCACAACCCACGACGCCCGCCGCTTCTCGTCGTCCTCAGGCCGGGGGCCAAGTCCCACGCTGCTGCTGCCGCCGCCGCCGCCGCTGCTGCCATCTGCTGAAGGCGGCCGTAGCTGCACCCTCGGCCACGCTCGCCCCTGGGCTGCCTGGAGACGTGGATACGCGCCGAGCGCTGCTGCTCGACGCCTGCGCCAGCCGCGCCCGCTTTGCCGCCCCCGAGGCGCCCAACCCGGGCAGCAGTTCGTGCAGGTCCCAGCTACTGCTGCCCGCCCTGGCCGCGCCGCCGCTCTCGTGCGCGGCGCTTCCAGCTGAGGTCGGGGTTCGGCTTGTACGACAGCGAGACGCGCGGGCGCGAATGCGAACGCGGCGGCGGGCGTCGACCCCGGTGTCGGCGCGCCTGCGGCCCGCGACCGCCGATGGGGCGCGCCGGCCGAGACAGATTCTGGCGAGGACGAGGACGGATGGTCGCCAACGCGCTTGCTCAGCGGCGGCTGCTGCGGCGGCGCGCGCGCCGGAGGGAACTCTGGTGGCGCTGCGCCGGCTGCAGCGCCTCGGCCAGAGTCCGCGTGCAAGGTCTCGGCGCGCTCTCCCCGGCTGGTCTTGGGGCACCACGGTGACGCGCGCGCCGGCCAACCAGGTTGGGAAGCCAGGTCTTCCTCCTGCCTCAGGAAGTCCATGAGGGTGCCGACTGCGTCAGTCGTCGCCTTGCGGCTGCTCGTCGCCGGCCGCGGCGGTAAAGCGCTGGTGGAGGCGGAGGCGGGAGTGCTGGACAGCATAGACGCCGCCGAGGCCGCCGTGGAGGCCCCTGGATAGCGTGTGATGCACCACAGCGCGTGAATGGGTCTGGAGGGCGTGCGTGGTGGGGGTGGCAGATGCCGCAGGCACGGCACCCGCCGATACGGTGCAGCATGCGCAATGAGCCCGCGCTCGAACCCAGCTGCCTGCCGCACGCACCTGACGGCGAGCGCCTCGCGTCTGCACGCCTGGAGGAGCTAGCCCGGATAAAAGATTCATCTTCCCCGGTGGCCATATCGGTGTTTTCTGTGATCTGAAAGAATTAGCCCCTGCCGTTACCAAATGGGTGATGCGAGAAGTAAACAAATAAAGCATCAATAAAGTAATCGGCCGTAAAAGCGGTCGGAACCTGCTCTACGCGCAAAACACAAAGTCGATATTTGACCGCGAGTGTGTGCAGCGCTGACACAGGGGCGATCAGGCGCGACTGGAGCTTCATTATGTAGACATTCTGGGGTACTTATAACTAAACAAAGTAAATTTGCAGCGATTAGGCAACAATAAAGTGGCCATGACCTAATCGCATCGGTTTTGTATACAGGTGCCAGGTCAAATAAAGCACTGCTGCGCGCGATCAGTATAGATTATTCTTCTGCATGGATACCGCGTCCGTTGGGCGCGCTGGCTTGCGGCCAGCGCGATCGCCACGCGCTGAGCAGCAGTACCAGCCCGCGCGCGGCGATTGCCGCAGACGCCCGGCGCGGCGCGCCAAGGCGGCCTTCTCAGCGTCAACGGCTCCAGCCCCGCGCCAGGCGCGGCCGTCAGCGCACGCGGCAGGAAGTGCATGGGCGGCGGTGACGCGTCCCTGGTGGTCATCTTGCAGTTGCATTCCTGTCGTCCCTCAGCGGCTTCATGTGGGGCTCTGCCCTCGGCCTCCACTCGCAGCTGCACGCCCCGGCAGTCGACGAGCTCGGTGAGCTGCCGCCAGCTGCGCGGCGATACCCCGGCCGCATGCGCTGCGCCGCACCCCTGCCACCGCGCCCACGCCCATGACACGCGCCACCAGCTCACCTGCACGCACGCATGGCGAGCTGCGCCCGCGAGGCTGCTCTCTTCCCCCCCAAAAAACAACCGGCCCCGCCGCGCCCGCGCGCAGGCCTGCGGCACAAGGACACCAGCATCACTGAGGCCCTCGAAGACCGGGCGCTGCGGCAGGCGGCGCTGCGGGAGGCCCAGGAGGGCCTCGGCCCGGAGGACCCCTGCGAGACGAGGATACCCGAATTCGGCGGCGAATTTGACGAGCGGCGGGGCGCGGTCGATGTGGAATTTCAGCGGGAAATTCGACTGGTTCATGCGGCTGCGGCGCCCTGGGTGGCGGCATGGACGGAGAGGGCAGGATCCACTGGGGTCCGAGAGCGTGCTGGCTCAGCGATCGACCCCGAGCAACTGGCGGCGCTCGAAGCGCAGATCGCTTCGCTCGAGACGCGACTGGTCGAACAGGATGCCGCGCTGCGCCGCGTGCTCGACCTGTTGATCGAATGGGTCGAGCGTGATCCCGAAAATGCGCCGAACCCGGCGACGTCGAAGACCTGGGCGGCCTGACAGCGGTCGCGAAATCGGCTATCCGGTCGACGAAGGTGAGAGAAGATGCAGTACCTGTGGGAACCGGTCATTGAGATCGTCGAGCGCTGCTTGGGGAACATCGATGGTAAAGGGTCGGGGGGTATCGACTTGCATCCTCGGCGCTCCTCTCAACGGCGGGCGATCACCCGGACCCATGGACCCTGAACGCCATCATAGCCTCCGCCGAGTCCTTCGGTGACCTCGATCTCCTGCCAAGGCCCGTCACATCACATCACATGCACCACTCCGCACTGCATTGCACGCACTTCACTGCATCACAACACAGCACGATAACCTGCCCCCCCATCACGCCACTGCTGCTGTAGCGGGCATCGGGCGCGAAATCAGCGTATGCGGAGTCGCTAGCGCCAGGTTGGCACACAATCATGGGCGGCCACTGCGTAGTCATCAGCCCGCCAATGCTGCAGCATGTTTCCCAAGCCAGCCTCGTGTGCGGTCGCACTGCACAGCCCTCATCTGGCAAAGTGCGGAGTTGCCGTTCACGATGGAGCCTCCGCAAAGTCGATCTGCTCAAATACAACTTGGGTAATTGCCCCTGCAGGTGGCTCGCCGATTATGAGCGCCGGACTCCAGCTGCTGGAAACGCACCGCCATCAGGATTTCCTTATTGGCCTTGTTGGTATAGGCAAATACGTTGGCAGGTTAGCGGGTGCATGTCGCCCGGTAGTGCGTTTCGAGCGTGTCGAAGACGCGGCCGAGCTCGGCGAAGGTCTCGGGCATCGCCTCTTCCATGCTGAGCGGCTTGGCGCCAGCATTTTCACGCGCGATTTTGGTGAGATATTGCGGCGTGCGGATGCCCGCGACGCGATCCTCGGGGCGGCTGCGCGTTGCATCATGCGGCACACGTGCGTGCGTGGCCCGCCTACGTCCGGCGCAGGATCGACATCTTCGTGTTCTCGTTCGCATTCATCGCGATCGTCGTGCTCTACATCGAGCTGGTGCATGCCGATGTCGCGCTGGTGGACAGGTTGCTGGGGGTGTTCGAGGGCGTCGGCGGCACGGTGCTTTCCAACGTGTGCCGGTTGGGAGGAGTGCCGGTGCTGGTGTGGGTGTCTGGGGCCAGAAAAGCGGGGCATGTGGCTGGCTGCTGCCCGCCACCTGGTCAGGCCGCCGATCGCAGTTTGCAGACGCTGGAGCAGAGTGCAGGCAACGTCCAACCCTCACAGCTCTCCGCTTGTTCGGCTGAGCCCCGCTGATGTGTACCGAAACCCTCCCGCGCTGGGATGCCCTCGCCGCCAGGGGAGCACGGCATGAAAACCTGGCCACGAGGGTGCTGGGCGTCCCGACCATTTCAAGGTGCGCTGCGGCGGAATCGCCGAGCTAGAGACTGCACGCGCCATGCTTGTGGGCTGTCCCTCAGAATACCCTGGTCGGCTGATGCTGCAGCCTGCCCTCGAACCTGCGAATCTAAATCGTGAGCTTATTCGGAGGCACTCAAACCGCCGCATGATTTCATACAGCGCTTCGCTCGCCTTCAGAGCGCCTGGTTTCAACCCGCCCACTACCCCGCGTCTAGTTCTGTGACCGGCCCTTCTATCGCATGAACTGACGGGTTCATGGTCTCCGGCGGTGTCCTTCCGGCGGCTCAATCCACCCAAGGCACTCTCACTGTATTAGGAGATGGTGAGCACTCCCGCATTTACAATTGACAAGCATTCAGGCCAATTTGCTGGCACTCTCTACGGACCACGCCTTGACGCTGACCCGATGCCTCACTTTGTACGGCACGCCATCACCCCTGTAATTCCTTCTCGCAGACCTGAGTGGTGTTGACGGGACGGCTGTTTTGGAGGTGAAATTCGACACGCAACAACGGCCTGAAAGGCGAAGTGACAGCCATCCGGCGTTTTCAGGGCCGGCGCGTGGCAAACACCTTAACGGCCCACTTCACAATATGCTGTACCTGCCAGGTGCGGCTTTTCTTTGCTGGGGCGTGACAGCAGCGCCGGGTGGATCAACAGCAATTGTGGCTGCTGATGCTGTACTGGTGCTGGTCCGGAGGATATAGTAGGATCGTGAACGCCAGCACACTCCAGATGATGCTGCCGCTGCTCATATACATCAATTCAGCCCTTCCTGCCTCCTCCTTCGTCAATTGCTCATGTTCTTGCCTCACAGCAACTTGGACGGGTCCTACACCATCTTTGGAGAAGTGGTGACCATTTTGAAGGTGACCACCTCATGTAAAAGCCATGGGTCTGCATGGCATCACTGTGTCACACTGCTGGCTTGCCGGGCTAGCTTTAAGTTTTTAGTGATTTCATCCTGTATATAACTGTTAAGGTATAAATTCTGGCGGATCTCTTCTTCCGAAAAGCCGAGCATTTGCTTGTCGAACCTCGCCAACCGGTATCCTTGCCTGCTTTGGGTCACATCAGGTGGTCAAGGCGGTCAACGCGCTGGCCAAGGGCAAGCCCGACAACACCGCCAACGCCGACGACGGCGCGTTCATCATCGACAGCGGCCAGCTGCGGCGGGGCGCGCCTGTCACACAGGAGTGCTGGATGCATGAAACCTGCACGCCAAACCCGGCGCGGCTCGGCGGTCAAATTGCAAACCACCAAGCAGCTGCCAAGGCCCCTTGCAAACCGCTCGTCTTCGTGGAGTCTTCGTGCACTCCAAATGCAGCTGTGGACCTCAGCCTCCTGTCTTCTGGCTAACTTCAAACGTAAATCTGGTGACATGATGGGTGTAGCCGGTGGTTCTTGATGTGTCCTGCCCGTGTGCCCTGCATTCCCCAGAGAGTGTGCCCCTGCACTACTGAGGACCTGCATCCCACAAAATATGCAATTGCAAGACAGGTAATGTAAATGAAGGATCTTAGTACTACTTAACTCCTACATGCTACAACAAACAATTCATCCTAGACAACTCATCAGCTTGGCGGGTCACTAAACACTGGCTTGCCTTTGTATCCAACTTCAGCAGCGCGCTGAGCACAAGAAAGCTTAGGTCCACTCGAAATCCCCAAAGTATCGAACCGGCCTTGTGCTGCTCTGGCAGTAGCTGCGACGGCTACATACACGTGAGCATTACGTGCGTGGCACGGGGCAGCAAGGTTGCGTGTGCTGTTGCTGAGGCACACGTCAGAAGGAGCCGTACCGCACATGCGCAAAACCAGTGTAGCCCTCGGATTCGCTGCTAGAATCCAGCCAAAGTCGTTGAGGCTCCTGCGGTATGGCCAGGGGGTTGCTTCCCGCGCAGCGGCCACCTTGGCGGCTGCTGCATCGCTGCCCGCAATCTCGTCACGCCACCCGCGGCACACCGCAGCAGCCCGCGCAAGCTCGGCCCCGCCCAGCGCCGCGTTCACGAATGCGGCGCGCAGCGCCTCGCCGACGCCCGCCTGCGCCTGCTCCTCCACCGCGCGCGTGCGCGCGTCGGCGGGGCCGCCACGCGCCCAGCCCTTGGCGTATGTCGGCGAAGCTGCCGGAGGGGCGGGAGCCGGGCAGGGCGCCGGCGGCCGCGGGGCGTATGCAGTTCAAGATCAGTCCGCGCAGCAGCGGCAGCACCTGCTGGCGGCGCCCTCGTAGCGGCTGATGGAAGAGCCCCAAAAGCCCCTTGTCCACCCTGGCGACCTGAACGCCCACGTCAAAGGGGTCGGCCCCTTTGCTGTCGCTGCCGCCGCCGCCCGCGCCGCCGCCAACCAGGCGCTGCAGCGCGTACGCCACCTGTTCCGCGCCGAAAGGGGGCTGCCAGCAGCTCTCGCGTCGCTGCCTGTCCGCTGCGCCCCCAAGATCGAGGGCCACATCGCCGATCATGTCCTCCGGCCGCGGTGCCATTCGCCGCCGCGCCAGCCTCGACACCGCGTCTGGTCCCCCTGGTATCGAGGCCATATTGATCGGCCGCCTTTTCGCAGCGGAGGAACTTCGAGACGCCGCGCATGAGCCAAGGCTGAGTGTTAGGGCAGCCAGCAGGACTGACAGCTCGCGCTCCGCTGTGGGCCGCCACCACGGCGGGCCGCCCGCCATCTCTCCATGTCACCCCGACCGTGTGCGGCAGGCCGTAAATCACCTGCGCCAGCGAATCGCCGACGCAGCCGCCCTGCTCGCACTGCGGACGGCGACCGCAGCTGCGCCATGCGCGGTGTAGGCGGTCAGCATGGCTCTCGTTCCGGCTCATCGAATGTGGTCGGGAGGCAGGCGCACGCATTGACCGGATGCGAGTACTGAGGCACCCCAATCGCATCTCGCGTTGTTCTCTGCGACGAAAGCGGACAGGCGCGGCCGAACCGCGTCCGATGGCATGAGCGTCCTGAGACGCGGCCCCAGGCCATACAGAAGATCAAAGCCGAAGTCGGACGGCGTCCCAAGTAACCGTCGCAGCTGCCGGCCCGCGCGGCGGCATTGAGCCCTCGAACCGAGCGTGTCGTCGCTGTTCGACTAGAGGGTCTGATGACCAACCCCGATATCTTCACCCGCCGCTCCACCTGGTGCCTGGGGGCGACCGCCGCCGCCCAGCCCGCGTTCGACGGCATGCAATCGGTCAGCGCCCCTCATGCGTGGCGCAGCCGCGCCCAGGCGGCGCGCGAGCGCCTGCAGCGGAGTGCGCCGTGCGACGTTCGTACCGTCCGGGCGGCACGTCATCGAGCACCAGCCCCTCCAATATCCGCATATCGGCGGCCTTGACCGCCTGATGCGCGTCGAGCGTCTACGACCAGCCGGGCTCAAGGCGCCGGCGGGCCTCGTTAGCGCGCAGCCAGTCCCACGCCCGTAGCGCCAATGGCGAGTGAAGAGATTTGACGAGCAGTTGAAATCGATCGGTGCGGAGCGGTACCGCTTCGGCGATCCTCCGCTGCATCTTGTGCCCGTCGCGGATCAGGAAATAGGTGAGATAGAGCATCACGGCGAGCTTGATCAGCAAGCCGAACAGGCTTTGTCCGAGCAACAGCGCCTGACCCAGGATTGCGCGCACGCCGCCTCCGCCCCCCGCCCGAATCATGCGCCGCCGCGTGCAGGCGTGATCCATGCGCCGCCGGTCCAGAAGGCAATGGCGATGTAGCCATCAACCTTGAGGCTCGCTGCTAGCGGCGCGTCGTCCCGGCCCCAGCCGCCACCCGCGCCGCACGTCCTGCCGTCGACGTCGCCGAAGCGCACAAACGGCGCCGCACTACGGCGCGCGTGACGGGGCTGCAGCACCAGGCCGCGGCAGACCGCTGCAACAGGGGCGCCGCCTATCGTGCGGACGCCCTCGCTTGGGCTACCGTCGGCACTCTTGCTGTCGGCTCCCTGCTGGCTGTCGGCGCCTGGTTGTCGTCGCGGATAAGGTAGCGAAGACGTGGAGGCCTGTCGCCGCATCCACCGTTTCTTCCACCCGCCCGGCCGCGACTTCGGCAGCCACCGCCGCGGCCAGCTCCTCAACGGCACCGCCCGCGCCGGGTGCACCATGGCGCTGGGAGCCGCCGTCAGCTGCTGGTCAGCAGGCGGCTGCTGCTGCTGCTGCTGCTGCTGCCGTTGCTTCTGCTGGGCCTGCGCCCGCTGCCCCTCGGCTTCCCAACGGGCCGCGAGTTGATCAGGTCAAGCACCTCTGGGCTCTCCTTCTCCATCCGCGTCAGAACTGCTGCCGCGCTGCCGCGTTGCCTGTCCCACCGCACGCAGAGTCGGCACCGATGGGTGCGGCGTGGGGCCGCGGCCGCCAGCCCTCGCCGAGCCGCCTCGAGCCGGCTAGTGGCCCAGGCTGGTTCACCGCCACGCGCACGAACTCATAAACGAGCGCGCGCGGCAGCAGCTTGAAGGCGGCTTCGCGACGCGTGCCTTGGCTGAGCTTCGACATCGACGCATGGGCTGGCATGAAGGAGGCCCGGCGCCCAGATCGGCGCGGAATCGGCTTCGGGTCGTACAGCGTCCGTGAAAGCTTGACCAGCGACGCAGAAGCCTGCTCGCTGCCGTCGCATAGCGCATAGCGGATGACACCAGCCGCGCGTTGCCCTCGCGCATGATATGCTCGACCGAATTGAACGCGAGCTCCGCGTCCGCGCGGGCCGACGGCTGCCATCCCAGCACAGCCGGCGATGCCCTGCACATACGGCAGGCGGCGGCGAGAACACCAGGCCGTCGGAGGGGTAGGGGCACGGTCTGCGGTGGCCTGCAGTTGGCGGATCGTGGCCGCGGTCACCTCGTGATGCTGCTTGCGCAGCAGCAGCCGGGGCCGCCGCCGTCTGCCGCCAGCTGCTTCGAGGCCAGGCCCGGCCAGCTCAGCCAGCAGTCATGCGGCCGCCCGTTCGGCCCCGTGGTGCCGCAGCGGCCGATCATGGCATCATGGCACGCGGGTGATGCCGAGGACCGCCGCAAGGTGCGGTACCAGTTGACGAGGTATCGAGCTGCTGCCCGCGATGTCGCGCTGCGCCAGTGGGCGCGAAAAATGGGGCGCCGGCGTGCCGTCGCCCGGGCTGGTCGTGCCACGCGAGGAAGAAGCCGCGGCGGGCGCTGGGCGGGCCGGACCACAGCAGCTCGCCGTCAAGGATCGTGCCGGGCGGCAGCTCCAGGCTTTCGCAGCCGCCGCTGCCGCTGCCGCTGCCGCTGCCGCTGCCGCTGCCGCGCCGCTGCCGCTGCCGCTGGCGCTGCCGCTGCCGCTGCCGCTGCCGCTGCCGCTGCCGCTGCTGCTGCTGGCCCCGGGACTGCTGCTGCTGCACCGCGCCGTCGTAGCCGCTGCCGCGGCTGGCCGTGCGCGGCTGCGGCGGTCGAGCACCAGCGGGTGGGGTACAGCGTCGCAGTGCGATTGACCAGGTATAGCCCCCCTTCGCCCGCCGCAACCAGCAGGTGCCGCGGCCGGCGCCTGCGGGCGCGAGGTGCGCCCCGGTGCCGCCGCCCACACCGCGTCCGCGGCGCACGCCACCGCGCGGCGTGGCGCAGGCAGGCAGAAAGAGCCATCCGCGAGGCCTCGTAGGCCGCTGCTGGCCGCGGCGGCCTTGAGGGCGGCGCGGCGCTCGGCTGCGTCGGACACTAGGCGCCGCGACGTGACGGGCTTGACGGCAGTGCAAAGAGCCCCGGCATCAGCGACCTGCCGCGGCAGCCGGCGCGCCACCCGGCGCGCGCCATCCAACCGCCCGCGTCCAGCGGCGAGGGCGGGCTGGTGGCGCCTGGGAGGTGGGGCCTGGCCGGCGCAGATTGTGGTCGGCCACTGGAAAGCTGCTTGGGGCTGGGTGCGGCCCTGCTGCAGCAGCCATGCAGAGATGAGCTCGATAGAGGTGCCGCATTTGCCTCCCACCTGCGTGTTGCATGGTGGCGTTGGGGGCATCAATCATCGTGCATCAGGAGGTGCGTGCCTTTACTCTGAGGCATGTTGCTGTGCCGCTGGCTGTCATGAGCTGCGCTGTACAACTGCGTCCGCACTTTCTGTAGGTGGACAGCTGATGAGATACGCATGGCTTGTGCTTGCCCTTGTTGGCACTTGCCTGGGACCTGGCCCAAAAATACGGAGTACCGTACCGAGATTTGGCCGGTGCGATCTCTTTGCCGGCGCCTGCTTCAGCAGCGCTCCTGATCACGCACGCTGACTCAGCGCCGAGTCTTGAGAGCCTCAGGCGGCGCTGTGCGTCCCGTGATAGCCCTCTGGGGTTATGAGCAGCACCTGCGTGAGGGGGCGACGCGTGCCCGCAAGTGCATTGCAGGGGTTGCAGATGTACATCTGCACCACCTGTACCTTTCTGCAACAAGGGCATCACGCAGCAAGCGGCGACAGGCTGGGCAGCGCAGGCGTAAGAGCCATTGTAGCGGTCAGCGGCATCTCAACCCTCAATCCTCAACCCTGCTGCTGGCCCGCTGCCAATCTGCAGCTGCTTGGGAACTGCGCCCGACATTTTGGAAAGTTGCGATTTGAGCAGGGGGATGCGAACTCCCTGAGCAGCTTCAGCAGTTCGTAGCCATCAGCCAGTTCTTTCACGTATTCCAGGATCAGTACTCGCGACGAGATGACAGCGTAGCCGCTGCTGCTGCGCCGTGGGTTTGTCGGCCTGGCGCGTCTGGGGATGCGGCGCATGGCGCGCGACAGCGCGCGACG
>NNCB01000653.1:0-15314 GCA_002317545.1 Scenedesmus quadricauda | reverse complement strand
CCCAGTGCCTTGCGAGCTGCGGATGTTCAGTGGCCAGTGACCAGCAAACTCCCCAGCCAGATCAGGGCGATTGTTTGCTTAATGTCGATGTTGTAACAAGCTTGTTGTCGCCCGACGCCGCGCCCATAGATGCGTCCGACGCTGATGGGGTTCAAACGCGGGCTTCAACCACGGTGGCAGGGGCTGCCGCCAACCCGAGCTCGGCCGCCCTGGGGAGTTGGGTGCGTCGCTTGCCAGCGACCAGCCTTGCGCGAAGTGGTCATTATCCCGGGCTGCGACATCATCCTGTTTTCCGCTGGACCCCAATGCGATCTGATGCGGCTGGTGAAGGCCGTCGCCGATGGCCGGTTGAGCCAGGAACGGGTCGATGAAGCGGTGACCCGCGTGCTGCGCTCAAGGCCGCGGGGCTGCACCGGCAGCAGATCGCGGAGTGAGTCACATCAGGCGTCACATGGAGTGCCTTCTTTTGGGTCGGATGCCGGAGAATGTCGCGGACACCCCAGTTCAAGACGTGGCGAGCCCTCCAGTCAGGCCCTCGACACTTGGTGCCTCTCGGCATAACCGCTAGCCTGTTTTTCGCTGAGATAGCTATCCCCGTCTGCTTCTGTAAAGTTGTTTGTATGTAATCGGGTTCTCTGCCAGATAGTACTCGGAATAGGCACTTGCAGCGTTGCCTTTTTTGTTAAGGGCTATAGTCAAAGGGCTTCTCCCGTTTTACCAGTGGGAATATGCATATCGTGCAGATTGGGAGGAGACGTATGCAGGAGTTAGTCAAGGTACATATCTGCCAAGTGAGCATCACAGGAACAGCGATCGAGAGGACGCGCCAGATGAGGCCTGGACAGTCCTCGCCCAGGGCGGCGAGAGCGCGCAGACCAAGTGACATCAGGCGCTTCAACATGGCGGCCTGCGCACACAAACATTCCCGGCGACCCCGATTTCGTCAAATTTGCACAACTGGTACCAACTTAGCTGTTGTAGCGCAAGTTTTTAAGATCATCCTTGAAGGTAGAGCCTGTAGAGGGAAGCAGCAGTCTTGCCATCCGCGGAAAGTGCGAACGCTGATGCGGCAGTACCTGCGGCTAGGGCGCACACTTCCGCTACAACATTAGGAGTTAGCGCAGGGCGGCAGAGCCTATTAGACCTGTTCGCCGACGATGCCATCGCCTATATCGATGCGCATAATGCCGCGCACGGCTGTTTTGCAGCGCGGATCGAAAGGGATGAGCCATGAGCCGCCACCTCCTGATGACCGACGATGAATGCTGGCAGGCGGTGCAGGCGCGCGACAAGGCGTTCGACGGGCGCTTCGTCACCGGGGCTGCTCACCACCGGCATCTATTGCCGGCCGAGCTGATAGCCCTGAATCACGCAGCAACCCTTGATGTGCCACCCTAATCACCGCCACTGCCACCACGGTCCGCCCCTGCCGCCGCTGCCGCCCCGCAGCTACCTAGTTCGCAAGGCAAAGGGGGACGCGCGGCGGCTACGTCCCAGCTCGCCAGCCGACGAGGCGGCGGCGGAGGCGCTTCGGCAGCGGGCGGTTCGACCGGCGGCGTTCCGGCGCAGGACGGTCTTGCCACGGCGTGCATGGCCGCATGTTCCGGTCAGCGCTGGTGAGGCGAGGGTGTATTCGGCCCTGCAGCTGCGACTTGGAAGGCTGCCAGGATGATGCGCCTGACAGGGGCCTTGCGGTTTATGGACGCGCTTTCGTACGTGCCGTGCGTGCCCGTGTGTGGTTGCGTGCTTAGCTAGGCGTTGGTTCGGGGGGAAGAAAATGCAGTGGCTTGCTCAATTTGGGTGCATCCCGCCATCCAAGGGAACCTGACCTTTGTGAGTGCGTGGCTGGGCTACTGCGGTGGCAGCCGCTTGCTTTGGGCAGCTGTCCAAGCACAAGTGCAAGCGGGCGTGCCGTCAAGGCCGCCGCCTCGTTCTGACGCTCGCCCCAGAAGTGTGCCGCTGGCCTGCCGACGCGCCTCACTTCGAACCCGCCCCTGCACTGCTTACGCACGCAGGAGCTGGTCACGAATCCGCGGCGAAAGCGGCTGAGCGACCTTCTAGCGCTTTTTCCGCTGCTGGGCAGCGAATGAGCTGCAGCGTGCTGCATATGGCTCCACTGCCATGTCAATATCTGGTTGTGTACGTTGGGCTGGCATGTTGTGTTCTGTTTGTGTTGTCATCCTGCTCTTAATGATCGTCATTACCGCATTGCTACTTCAAATGACAACTTGGAATGCGTGTGGCTGGGCTGTGAGCATGCTTGGCTAGCTAGGCAATCAGTGTGCACAGTAACGCGAACCTTCCTGAATTGGAGCTGGTGCGCACAATGATTAGTACACATGCACTGCAGTTTCGTGCTGATTTGCGGCTTCGTGCAGCATAGCTGCAGCGTCCTGACCGCCCCTCGCGCATCGGGGGTAGCATACCAGAGTGCTCCGAAAACGGGGGCAACACAACTTCAGGTGAGGCCCCATGACGGGTGCTGCTGGCCCTGGGCATTTGTCATGCGGCGCTCATGTGGCCTCGAGACAACGGTCCCGCAGTCGCCTTTTGGGTCTTGCGCATCACATCGCCGGCCTCGTCCGGGGTGTCGGGGATGAAGTCGCCATCGGCCAGGTGGCGGAAGCCGGTCATCCTGCGCGTACCGCCTGACAGCGTCACCACCATGCCCAGTCCCACCCGGTCCGGTGGCTGGAACGCGGCATCGTCGGCAATCATCTCGCCGATCGTTGATGAGGGCGGTATGGGCTTCGGTCCCATATGCATCGTTCGACCGCAGCCGGCTGGGCTTGTTGATGGCCTGTGCGGCTGGGTGGACTGCGGTCCCTCACATGGCTCTTAGACCGCGAGCTGCGACTGATGGTCTGCGCCATTTGAAGTCATGACAACTCAGCACATCAAGGGCTCGAAGTCCCAGGTCGTATGGTCGCACGCGCATAATTGTGCTCGCGGCGTGGGCCGTCGCGTCCGATGATGTAGAGGTCGGCCGGTCCTCGGGGTAATCATCGGGGTGCGGGCGGTTCCGTCGGCCATGCGTTAGGCTGCCCTTCCCTTTCGCGGGGAGGCTTTCTTGGCCGTCGCCTTTGCCGGCGCTGCCTTTTTCTTCGCGGCGGGTTTTTTCGCCGCCACCTTCTTGGGTTTCGGCTTTGCCGGCGTGTCCTCGGGCGCCGCCGCCGCGGGCGCCGGTTCCTCGCGACGGGCGGCGGTGGCGGCACGATGCCCTGCAGCTTGCTGGCGGAGGCGGCGGCCTATTTCGATACCAACGGCTTTCATCTGTTCATCGGTCAGTACGGCAACGTTTTCTTCTTCTTCGTGTTCGTCCGTTGTCGTTGCCGGCCGACCTGAGCCCGTCGCCCTCCTTCAGGTTGAGCTTGCACGCCGACAAACGCTGGCTATCGGCGAGACGGTGTGCCGGGCCGAACTGCCCGCCGCTCGATCGCCGCCGCGAACGTGCAGGGCAGAGGCCTGCGCCAGATCAGCGCGACGCCACAAGGGCTGCTGGTGGTTGGTGCGAACCCTGCTGCTGACGCGCGGAATCAAGGCGCCTGATGCTGCCGCTGGTGCCGCTATGCGCGCGCGGTGTCACTGCTGCTTCTGCTGCCGGCAAACTTGGGGTCGGCGGTTACGTAGTGGTAGGCGACAAGCAGGATCATGATAGTGAAGCCCAGCCAGCTCTGTGTGCGAGGGCGGGGCGGGGCTGGGCATCGCAGTGCGGATGCAGTGCCCGGAATCGAAGTGATTAGCAGCGTGCCGCAACAGATGCGCAACAGCAAGCCTTTGCGCTTGTCATCCAGCTCGTTTCCCCGCTTCGCGAAGATAGCACGAACGCTTGCGGTTCTGCAACCGCTCTGAGCCCGCTTTGCGGATGGCTGAAGGCGGTGCAGTAGCGCGTCGTCGATGGCGCTTCGCGCTGCCACACGGTGGACAACAGGCACCTTGTATATGCGAAGGCCCACGGCGAACTTCCCGAGACTATCGTCGGCATGGCTCCGCGCGGGCCCCAGTGGCCTCCGACGGAGTGCTAGATCACACCTGATCAGGTGGTGATTAACGCTGTTATTGCTTTCGCATCGTACAAGCCTCAGTTACTAGCAATAACCATGTACGCGAGCTGCGGCGAACCTCTAGTATCGTTGCAGCTGATAGGACTGCTAGGAAGTACCCTGGCCGAGCCTTACTCAAACGGGAAGCCACGAGCCGAAGTCTTCAGCAAGCCCTGATCAGACTGCACATGCCGGAGCGGCGGCGGTATTCGGAGTATCCGGCCGTTGCCACGCCAGCCGGACCCAAAGCGTCCGGACCCAAAGCGTTGAAACACATGCATCGGACAATGCCGCGCTGCGCGCATGCGCCGTAGTTCCAGCGTGGTGGAGACCAGCATTGCGGCATGCAGTACCAGCAGCAGGTCGCCCACGAACAGGATGCGGAATCCGGATGCGTGGATTGTAGGCGAGAGCGCAACCAGCATCGTCGACGCGACGGCAAGCGACGAGGCCTGCACCCACGATCAGCTGTCGACGATCCTTCGCCCGGCATGCGGCACTGTCGCCACCGCCAGCCGCGGCGGCCGCAGGCAAGGGGACCCCGTCCCCGCGCGGCGATGACGAGGGCGAGGAGGGCGGCGCGTTCTCGCGCCTGGCGAGCGGCATCGAATCGCGCCTCGTGTCGTGGGGCGGCGGCGCGGACGAGGGCGAGCTGTCGGAGCTGTCCGGCTGCCGCGGGCCCTCGGCGGCCGTCTGCAGCGCTATTCGCTCCCACGCCCTCGCAAGGGCGGTCGAGCGCTCCAGCCCTTGTCCGCCGCGAGCCGCCGCACGAGCGAAAAGCCGTTCGAATGCACCCCCGACGAGGCGAGGCCCAGGATGACGTCGCCCGCGGCCACCTTGTCGCCGGTCAGCACCTGATCGCGTTCGACCGCGCCGACGCAGAAACCCGCGTCGTAATCGCTCCCGTCTCCGCTTTCACACTCGCTTTGCACAGGTGGGCGTGGCGCACCTGGGAGTTTGCGGTCGCGCTCGTCCTCTCCGCCTGTACCCCGGCTCCCGCGGCTCATATCGCGCCTACGGGCTGCCGGACAAGCCGTCGTGCGCGTCGATCGAGGGCGCGCCCGCCGGCGCCTTCATCGACAGGTCGCCCTGCACATAGGCCGCCGGCCCAAGGAGCGCCTTGGCGCATGGGATCATGACCGACGCCGAAGGGCTCGACATCTTCGCAAGGCGCAAGAGCAAGTCTATCCGCGCGCACTCGATGAAATCCGGCGCGGGCGCAAGCGCACGCACTGGATGTGGTTCGTCTTTCCCCAGCTTGCCGGCTGGCGGTGGCGGCTGGCGCACACTACTGCATCGAGCCAAGAGCGCGCCGCGCGAGCGAGGCCGGGGAGCCGGTGCCCGCGGCTCGTGCCCGCTCCGAACGCGCCGCACGCTGGCATGGCTTCCTCCTTCTCGCGCCAGGTCGGACGGCTGCTGGGGGCAACCACGATGTACCTGCTGCAGAACGACTGATCCTCGCGCCGCGGCCGCTTGCGGGCGCGCTGCTGTGGCTGGCAGGTGGCAGTGTCGACCGCCTCGTAGCAGTGGGGCCAGCGATGCGCGTGCGATGCGGCGCCGCGGCTCGGCTGGCTGACTGCCCTGACGCGGCTGCCAGCTTCGTCTGTCCAGCTGGGCCCAGGGACAACTCAAAGATTTGATCGAGGAATATTGAGGGCACATGTTCCAAAAGATCAGCTTGCTGCAGCCTCCATCTGTTCAGCAGTATCCCTACCCCAAGCTGCCAGCGCCACAATCATTGGCGTCCTCCGTACCCGCCATGCGTGACTTCGCAAGCCTGCCGCAGCGCCAGGTGGTTCCGACCGTCTTTGCGCGTGTCATGCCGCGACTACTCCAGCAGCTTCGTCCGCTTGGCGCGGATCGCGCTCGTTCGGAGAGGGTAGAGGCGAGCGCAAGCGTTTCGGCGGCCTGATCGCCTCGCGCGCGCCGGGTCGTCTGGAACGCCTCGCGGTACAAGCTGCCGGCCCGCGAACGTGTGCTTGTGGCGCAACATCGCATGAGCCCGGCGTCCTCGCCTCAAATGATGAGCGCCCCCTGTTTTACCCTTGAACCCTGTTCGCGCCCGCCCGGGCTTCCTCCCCACCATTGCACTGCTCGCGCTCGCCCCCGCCATGCGCGCCATCGACACGCCTGCCGATGCTGAGCCCGATGGCGGCCGGATTCCTGCTGACGTACCCGGCATGCTACCGGCGGTACTCGCGATCTGCGGCGTGCAGTCGTGTGGGCAGCCCGCGTGCGTCCTGCTGCGCGTCGCGCACCGCCGCTCGCCGCAGCCTGATGTGCGGGGCATCCTTTCTGGGTGCCGCAGAGGATTTTACTGGATTCAGGCTCTGTATCAAGGCAATGCGGCGACATGGGACCACGACCCCTACGCGTTGACCGGCACCCGAGGGGATTGACGGAAGCTGACTGTGTGCGCGCCGTAAACCCCCTCCCCTTCAGGGAGCCCTAGGCCGCTGCCGCGCTGCCGAGTCGCAGCGGCAGCGCTCCCGCGTCCCGTTTGCCGCCTCTGCTCCTGATGCTCTTCGCATGACGGCAGGCGACGCTGCTGCTCGCGCTGTCGATCCTCTCTACCTACGTGCCTGTCCCTCGGGTTCCTCATGACGGCCTTCCTCACATTCAACGGCATGAGCGAGGTGCTTTCGGGAGGGAAGGGGCGGCGCCATTGTTGCCTCGGAAACGCTCAAAGGAAGCGACGCGCAAATCTTGGCCAGGATGCTCCAGCCCCTCACTGTTGGATGGCCGAAACACTTGCATGACCCGCCCAGCACTCAATATTTTGGCCGTACCCCCGCTGCCACCATGATGACGCAGCGCCGCGCTGTCAGTGTCCGCGGCATCGCGGCTGCACTCGGGCCTCCTATCAGGCGAACATCTTTCCCGACCTCGGCGATGCCTTCGACCTTGCGCTGTTCAACAGCTACCGGACCGGTGGTTATCCGGCGCACTATCCGATGCGCATGAAGCTCAACAGCGACGCGCGCGGCGGCCTCTTTGAATCGGCGAAGTCGCTTGCCGGTTCGCAGACCTTCCTTTCGACCACGCGGCCGGGGATGCGCCGCGGCGCCGGGCGGCGCGGCCACCGCGGGCGGGGCTGCTGCCGGCGGCGACAGCTTGGCCTGGCGTCGTCGCCGTGCTGGCGCTGCTGATGATCGGCCTGGCGCTGTCGCGGCTGGGGATCTGGCTTGCGACCGGCGGTGCTCGGGTGCAGCAGATTTGTGGCGGATGACGAGATAGGTGGGTTTGGGGGCAGGTGGCTTAGTACTTGCATCTGGGCGTGGCTGCCAGAAAGCGTACCATATCGCGCGTTTGCGCAAGGGGTCGCGGCGGTGGGTCGGCCGCCATTTGGCGCGCGATACCGAGCAGGCGCGCGTCGCTGCGCTTTTCTTCAGGAAAGAGGATCGGAATACGCTCCTCGACGACCTGATCCAGGCCGCTGCTGTTATATTCGGTCGCGTTCAACCGTCAATCCGCAATCCTCCAGGCACTCGTGAACGGCGTGCAGTCAAGCATGCAGAGCCTTTTCGAGATCTTCTCGTTCGTGGCTGGCTCGATCCTCAGCAGACCAGACCAGTTTCACTGGCTGATGCTGGGATCGTTGGCATCAATATCCACCGCCGGCATCCTCTACGCATGCTACGCATTGGGCTTCGGGCCACGCCAGCGACGACGGCGCCAGCGGCTGGGGAAGCGGCGGCAGCCGTTTCAGCGCCGATCGAGCTGGCCTGCAGCCAGAGATGGCGTCGACGAGCTGAAAGCACTGGCGCGCGTGCGCGGATGGAGCGGGAGTGCATAGACAGAGAGTTAGCCATGAGAGAAGAGGACTGCGGATTGGCGGCGTTGGATCCTGCAGAAAAGATCCCTGCTTATGGCTGCCCAGGTTAAGCTGGTGCCTGCAAGATGAACAACCTGTTCGTCAACCGGGTATTTTCAATTTTCAAGGCGTCAAATTGGTCCGTAAGCTTAATCATACCCTGGGGTGATGATGGGAGCTTTTCTGGCTGGCGCGATCAATGCGGTTGCCAGTGAAACCGATCCGGCACCACTTAATCCATCGGAAATGACGGGCAAGGAAATCGACGCCTATAACGAGGGGCGTGCCATGACCGATGCCGCCTATATCAAGTGCCGTCGTATTCCTGAAACAGGATCGCTGGTAAAAAAGAACCGTGTATGTCGTACGAATGCGCAATGGATTGCATCATCCGACAAAGGCAATCTGAACGCACGCGATACAATGGATTTGGAACCAATGATGTTACTCGCTTGCTGCCTTCCATCGCAGCGTTGCATGACCGGCAGATCACCTCGGGGCACCGCCAGGATGCGCTGGCTGCTTAGCGCCCTCGTGGCGCTGCTGGCTGGGAGCAACTTGGTAATACGTTCAGGTATGGGCGCTCATCAGACAAACGAGGCGGACGCGACGGGTCGGAGCCTGCGGCGCAACGATCTTGTCCTCGCCAGCTGCCATCAGCTCCTGAGCCTCGTCATCTCTCCAACGCCCCACAGATGCACAGATGCCGCCTTTCCCCCAGTTCTTGCCGCTGCTGTCACCGCTGCCGCCGCTGGCACCGCCGGCCAAGGGACATCCTTGTTCGCTCGCCAGCGTCACCGGCCCCTGCTCTGCCGCTTCGCCGGCCGCGAGGCCAGCCGCCGCATCACCTTCAACTCCCGCGACTGTGGCAACAGCAGCATCAGCTGCGTCGGCTTCTCCGTCACCAACTGCAGGCCGGCCGATCCTCGCCCCGCCTACCTCGCCCGCGCCCACGCCGACGCGGTGCGCCACGTCGAAATCTTCTCGCCCGCAGGGGCAGACCCAGCGCGGGCGGCGACGTATCGGCCTCGGTGCCTGCTTGCCCCACTGCGCCCACGACCAACTCAGCCGAGGTGGGGTGGCTTGCAGGCAGCACGCCGACGAGGGTTAGCCAGATGATCCAGGGGTGGACACCAGCGCTTGCTCCTGCGCTTGCCACGCATCGAGGATTTCGAGCGTTATGCCGAACTCATGATGGATTGATAGGGGAATCCAGCTAGAAGTCCAAGGAGCCAAGCCGGTATCCGGCTCAAAGGATGCTGCGTCACAGCGCATCTGTGCGGCAAGCATGGTTCCCGTCAACGTCCGCTGTCCGCGGCCCCTGGCGCCCGATAGTCCTTGATTCTCCTGCCAAGCCAATCCAACGACGATCGCTCGCGCCCTCAGGACCGCGACTACCGCCTCGGGGCACCGACGCCGCCGGCAAGTCCTGCGCCTACAAGGCGCCCGACGGCACCCCCCTCTACTACCCGACCTACGCCCGCTCCTCCTGGGACACAGCCCGCCCTGCCGCGGCGCCCCGACGGACCCCGGGGCCGCGCCCAAGGCCGACACGAGGCGCGCCAGTGGGCGGTCGTAAGATGAGAAGCCCTCTGCTCCCAAGGGCTACTGCCACCATCACCGGTGCGGGCAATGCGACGATCACCGCCACGCAAGCGGCCGATGGTTCCTATGCGTCGACACAGATCACCGCCATGCCTCTCGGTGCGCCTGCTGCGCCCGAGGCTGCGGGTGGCAACGTCCGGCCGGGAACGCCACCGGTGGCGGTGCTCGCTGATCAGCTGCCCGGACGGCAGCAAGCCGGTGGCCTGTGCCGTGATCACGCGCTGCACCGCGCGGTGCGCGCAGGACCAGTCGCCGTGGGTGTTCTGGGCGATCACGCGTTGTGAGTGTAAAGTATTGAAAACTTGATCTGGAGTATCGATATGGCCGACCGGCTCGCGGCGCTGATGGCGCATTTCCCCGAGGGGTGATGCGACGTGCTGGCCCCCAGCCCCATCGATGCCCTCAGGCCTGGGCGCAGCAGTTCGGCGATCATGCGTTCATCGTCCCAACCGACCAACAAAAACTTCGTCAGCGAGCGAAGCGAAGCAATCTAGGGGCTGCCTTGCGCTGCTCTGGATTGCTTCGCTTCGCTCGCAATGCCGGCATAATGAACTGCGAATCGTGGAGCTACTCGTACGAGCAGTTGGCAAGTCAGGGACCCCAAAGCCTCGCTCTGCCGCCAGCGCTGCCCGCCGCCGCGCACGCAAGCTGCTCCAGGAGCCCCGCCGCCGCCGGCTGGCGCAGCAGGGCGGCAGCAGCTTTGCCAGCGCCATAGCTCGGCCTTTGGCCAGGGGGACGCGTCCGCCGCCGCGCGCGCGATCGCGCAGGCGAGCGCGGCCGGCGACGTGGGCGCGCTGTCGAGCGCCATCTCGCAGGCGATCGCTGCTGGTGAGCGCCGGCTGGTGATGCCGGCGGAAGCTGCGCCTGCGATGCAGCACGCCTGTACACACGCGGGAACCAGCGCGTGTCCACTCAGCCTGTTCACCTGCGGGGTGTCATCGGCATTGATACGCGCCTGTGTTTGTCACATGGATCTGCTGCTGCTGGACATTCGGACTGCCAGCATCTACACAATTAGGAGTGTATCATTTCCCCATCCAGCTGAGATTTCCGACTCAGCCTCTATGCTGAGGTCATTTATAGATCCGGAACCACATCCGAATCAAGAACGCATCGGTTTGCGGGCAGGCCCGGCCAATACGGTCCCAACGCTCAGTTGCAGGCCTCGACATCTGGCGGAGGCCGCGTCACATCGCCGGCGCGGCTCAGGCCACGACAAAGGCATCAGCGCGCTCGCTGGCCAGGTGCACTTGTATGCGTGCGGTGCGTGTGCGCCAGCGCTCGTAAGACCCGGCAAAGGAGTAAGCCCAGCCGTTTTGTATTCATGCCTGAATTATGGGTAAGCATCAACCTGTTTCTATAAGTACGGTTAGATGCCGCATAAGATACGATTGTTTGTTTATTACTCATGATCGGTAGTTGATCCAGGAAGCCGGAGTCTGGCCGAAACCTACTTCAGAAGGATTTAAACCGAACCCAAACACACCACGCAGCCCGCGCCGTCGCCAGCACCACTGGCGAAGGCCATCAGGGGCGCGGACAGCTCCGCCGTCGCCAACGCCCGGACGGCTCCACGAGGAGGTGGGCGGGCGCTACATGCAGTGTGGTCGGGGGCCACCCGCCGACTCACCGCCTGTATCCAAGCGGAGCGCTTCAGCCGTTCTGGCTCACTACTTTTGGTTGGGGCTGGTACCCCGCACGTCGTCTTTCAAATATTCCAAGCTCGTCGCAACGGCACCCACGACCAGGCATCGATCACCACCGGATGCTCGCAGCAGCGCGACCCTCGACCTCGGCCGCGGCGTCGGCAGGCGCCGCCGCGAAGTCCGGCGTGCGCGCCGCGTGCAGCCAGGGCGCCCAGGCCGCCGCGTCCGCGCTCGCGACGGCCGTCGCCAGCGCGACCGCTTCCGCATTTGCGGAGGCTCAAGGCACCGTCACCGTCAAAGGCTCGGCTCGGGGTGCGCAAACGCCGAGGCGAGCGCGCAGGCGGTACCAATTCGTCGCGGCGGCGGGGCCGAGGCCTTTGCCAAGCAACCGGCGGCTGCTGTCCGAGCTGCCTCGTGAAGGCAGAGGCGCGGCTCAGGTGCGGACGGCGAAGCGGCCACCACCTGCTTGCGCTGGGCCGCGATATAGCGCTCCAAGATGCCGCGCATGTCGTCATGCAGGATCTTTAGCAACAACGTACCGGCGTCTTCCGCCGACAGGCCTTCGACCTGCGCGCCAAGCTGCTCGGTAAAGGTTTGAAGCTTTGCCTTCAGCGGCCTTTCAATTCCCGAGGCCTCCTTTTTCCACGCCTTCAATTGTTCCTCGCTAAGCCTTCTTCCACCCCTGCAGCCAATCGCCAGCTCCATCGAACTACGTCCCGGCGGCCTCGTGTGCACGATCGAGCTGCCGCTTTCGGCATTGGACGTCAGCCGCCCCTGCGTAATGGAGAGACTGGATCGGACGCGCAGAGTTTCTCGCCAGCGGCATCACTGGCTTTCACAATGCTTATGGGCTGGGCGGCCCTGACGCGAAGCAACAGGCGCTGACCTTTCTGGCGGGGTGGCAGGGTTTTGCCGGGCGCAACAGCCATGTGTTCACGCTGGCCATCGCCAACGCTGTCGGCTCCATCTCGCAGTCGTGCGCAGGCGCTCGCCGCCGCCATGTCGCCCCAGTGCAAGCGTGAGTGTGGCGCCGCCCGCGGCGGTGGCGCATGACGGCCCCCAACCCCGGGTCCACGCCCGCCATGGCGCTGGCCAACCGCAGCGAATCACTCATGCAAGGGACAGCCGCGCGCAGTACGCCAGGGCCGTTGCGAGGGACTGCTGCTGCCGCGGCCCCAGCGAGGCGTGCTGAACTTGTGCAGGACAGCCCCTGCCGGTTTTCTTTGGTGAGCGGCCGCTGGTGGTGTGGCGCAGCGACGAGGCTAGGGGGAAGTGCAGGTTGTGAGTTTCGAGGTGAGAAGCGGCAGACGGCTGCAGGAAGCACCTAAGCAGCTGAAGGGCAGCTGCTGCCGGGCAAGCTGCGAAGTGCAAGTGTTTTTTGAGTATATGGAATAGTTGATAAATGTAAAATACCCAGTTTGAAGAAACAAAACAAGGTTGACCACATCGAACAGTCATAGAAGAAAAACAAATGAATAATTTGTCCAGGCTTCGGTGCCGGGCCTTGCGCTCGATGCTGTGGCTGCTGCAGAGTGTGTGATGCGTACCGGATGCGTGCCTGTGCTGGGACCCTTAGTCGCTTGCTTCAAGTGTGTGCCTTGTAATCATGGAATGCTAGCACACCTTAGTCAGTTTGATTGAGAAGGACCTGTAAATGTTGGGGTTGGATTGGCGAGTGCTGCCAGCCGGCCACCAGCAGGGCGACAGCGTGAGCAGCACTGCGAGTCGCGCGGACTGCGAGCGCCGCAGCCTGGCCCCGGCAAAGATATGTGGCAGCAATCTGTGCGCCAAACCTCAATGTTCTACGCAAATAAGTGGTTTATTCCAGACTGGTAGAAGTTGAAATATTTCAGTAACATTAACTGCTACCACACCGGGAGTCGTTAACCCCGGGACATCGGTGATGAAGGCAACACGGTCGGTATTTCCTCTAGGGACCTATACCATGCGCGAAGAAGGAAGCCTGCAGGAGCTGCATCATCCGTTTGCGGCACCCGAGCCGCTGCAGCCGAGACAGCGCGGAACGAAGCGCAGGCTATTTCGATGAATGGATCCGAGCGCTTCACGTTGCGGCTAGAAACGCGTCGAATTAATCAAGGTACGCCGTGTAGTAGACCCCAGCCTGTGGCCTGCGAAATCCGTATGCCGCTGCACCAGCCACGGTCCCGCTCGCGCCATGCAGGCTGACTCAGCGTGGCTCTTCGAAACGAACATAACGGCCGTCAGGTGATCGCGCATCTGGGCGACACGCAGCTTTTCACACGGCGCTGCACCTAGCGGCATGTAAGAACCATGCGGCAACGTTCGCCCTGCTGGAAGCAGGTCGGTCGGCCGCTGGCCGCTGTTGCACACTTGCTGACCGCAACCCCGCCCTCCGTTATGCGCCGGGAAGGTCGCAAGCATGCGTCCAGGCGCGCGCGGCCGCTGACTGAGTTGTCGGTTGGCGTGGTTTCTCACTTCGACGGGGTTGTTCGTGGAGGCCGAGCGCCTGCGCATCGTGATACCATACGAGCCGCAGGCGCTAATCCGACGCGCCAGATGCCTCTGGTGACCAACCCCTCCACTGGGCCGCCACAAAGGGCCACGTGCAGGCGCGCATGACACGGCGCACCCTGCCAAGAGAGCCGGCCATACAGGCCTCGCCCTGCTGCATGACGCGATTCTACGCGTTGCATGCAGCCTCACCGATGATATATGCAGCGAGCAGCACGCCGACGTGCAGCGCGCAGGTCAGGTGCATGCATGCATGCTGCCTGCGTACCGAACAATCGGCTCAGCTCTGTGATCGAGTCGGTGCCATCCGCGCTCCCCAGCCGCCGCATGTGCGACAAACTGCAGGTGATCGAGCTGCTGCTGGACCGCGGGGCCACATGACGCCGCAAACCACCTCGGCTGTACGGCGCTACCGGTCGAAAGCACCGATGTGCTGGTCGACAGCGTTTGTGCGCGCGCGCGTCGCGAGCGGGTCATCTGATGTCGGCCGTTGAAAATGGTCATGTGCGGACCAATTGCCGCCTGCAAAGACGCTGGTTCGTCAGTTGCGCGCAGCGAGAGCTGCCGCCGGACTGTTCGACGCCGCCTATACGAAGGGCCGCCATATCGCATGGCCTGCGCTCTGCGGCGCGGGCATCCTTGCGCTGATCGGAGCGTTGGCATGAGCGTGCGCGGGCTTGTCCATCATATCGACCTGACGGTCAGCGACATCGTCGCATCGCGCGCTTTCTATGCAGGCACCGTGCTGGCACTCACGTGTGTGCTAGCACTGGCGCACGGCCCCGCCTCGGCCATCAGCACGCCTCCGAAGTGGGACGCGCTGCGAGCCCTCCCGAACACCCCTCCCCGCCCTGCCGCGATCAACACTGCCTCTGTTCCCCGGCGCCCACCTCGCTTGCCTTCTCCCCGCCTTTCACCCCCCCGCGCCAAGGTCGGCAAGGACATCGGCGTGGACATCGAACGGGTCAAGGCGACCATGCCGCCGTCGAGGGCCGCGCCGCTGTCCGCCGGGGCGCGCCCCGAGCTCGACTGCGCCGCAGGCCGTCTTCGCGGAGCTGTGCGTGGGGGACGGCGCGCGGGACTGCTGGAGCAGTTCGAGGCGCGGTGGCGCCTGCGGGACAGGCGCGCGGGAGCACAGCGCGGCGCACAGCAACAGGCACAGCAGCCAGGTCTTGTGCATGGGCGGACTCAGTGGCGTGGAGGGACTGTAAGGATCAGACAGACAGGCAAGCATCTCAGCGGGTGCCTGCGCGGGGTCAAGCAGCGGTCGTGGTGGCGGCACGGCGCGGAGGTCGAGCGGCAGGCCCGCGCTGTCGTGGAACAGGTCCAGGCAATGGCGCGTTTCCTGCCAGCGCTTCTAGCGGCAGGTTGAGAGGTGCGGCCGTCCATAGGGGGCACACCCAGAAGACAGCGTCTGCGTCCAAGTTTTGCCAACACGAAGGCGCTGCGTGAAGGAGGGGGGGACGGCCAGAAACGAACATGGCAAGGCGCGGTTTTTTCTAGCGCGCCGGCAGCGGCCGCACGCTTCGAGCGGTATTCGGCGCAGACGATGCTGGCGCTGGCACAGCCGTCGAACGAAGCGACGGGTTCCCCTGGCGGCCGCGGCACAGGGCGTCGCTGAGGGGAGGCCGAGGACGAGGAGGTGGCGCGCGCGCTGCTCGTCACCGCCGAAGCTGGCTGGCGCCGCAGGCTGGAGGAATCGGCGCGCGAGGA
>NNCB01000652.1:0-15317 GCA_002317545.1 Scenedesmus quadricauda | reverse complement strand
GTCGGGGCAGTACCAATCCCGTTAGTCCCAATGATAGTAATGCGGCTCCCCCCGCCAACCAGCCCGCTTCTCCAACAAACTGGCCCAAAGTTCCGCTTGGCCCAGGCCGCCCACATCCAGCCGCCCGGCCCCTTGGGGTTGGCGCGCGTGCCCGCGACACCCGCTCGACACAGGCAATCAGCAAACCGGCCTGGGGGGAGGATGACGGATCGCCGCGGTGGCCGGCGTTCGCATACGCAGCGGCGCGCGGCATCATCGGGGAGCTGACGCGGACGGTCCAGTCGACGCTCGCGACGCAACTGGCCGAATATGTCGTGGTCTATTCGCCGATCCAGATGGCGGCCGACCTGCCCGAAAACTACGAAAAGCGCCTCGACGCCTTCCAGTTCATTCGCGACGTCCCCGCCGATTGGGAGACGTCGAAGACCCTGCAGGGCGCGCAGATGCCTACAATTCAACGCTGACGGTCCTCTGGTCGGCATCC
Source organism: Scenedesmus quadricauda (assembly GCA_002317545.1). Lineage (NCBI taxonomy): Eukaryota > Viridiplantae > Chlorophyta > Chlorophyceae > Sphaeropleales > Scenedesmaceae > Scenedesmus > Scenedesmus quadricauda. The sequence goes on along the minus strand of NNCB01000652.1, from coordinate 14,833 downwards.
CGTCAACGCCGGGAGGAGATGCGATACGCACCGCTGCGAACGCCCATGTGCTGCCTGCCTCCAGATGACCGTGAATCATGATGCGCAGGCCGTCTGGTGATTGCCGAATTGTGCAACAGGTCGTGCACAATTGCCAGCGGCAAGATATGTTCGAGTTCTCGACAGCGTCCACCGACGAAGCGCAGCGGCTCTGGTACGCACGAGCGGCGGTCGAGCACGGCTGGAGCCGCAATATCCTTAAGCTTGCTGCGGTACGGGTTTCACCTTAGCACCTACCCTCCCTACTTTAAGCCTGGAAACTGGTCAGTTCCACGGATTTTTTCCCTCCTGCACGCTCCACTAGCATTGCACGTGTAAAGTTTGCGTGTGCAACGCACGTACGCAGCACACCAGCACCCGCACAGGTGTTCACACTCCCAGGCCCCACGTTGAAGATAGGCCGGTGAACTGATCAGGCAGATTGGAGCGTTGACGTACTGACGGCAACCCCGCGCCAGCAGGGCGAGTTGGCTGTATCGTTCGCCCGAATTCGTCACGCACCTGATGCGCGTGGCCAAGCTGTGGCACTATGTGCTGATCGGCCGCGTTCTCGCATTCCTGACTTTTGCTTTCCTGCCGGGTCTTGCCGGTTTCCTCGACCGGCCCGCGCAATTCGCTTGGTGCCCTGTCGCCTACTTTGGCGGGTACCTGACACGGATCGCCGCTGGAATCTATACTTCCTTTGGGGCAACTTCATTGAGCCAGAAAAAACGGCTTATCGCCTTCTAACATTAGCCCCATGCGTAAGACAAAAAACCCTTTGCTCCCCCCGACGTATACCCTTTTACGGGTAATCCTCTTGATGCTGTTTGGCCTAGCATGACAACACACCCACCCGCTGCGGCGAGCGCGCAGCTTCCCGTGGGTGACTCCAGGTCGTCATCAGCGCCGTGTACTTCATGCACTCCGGTAATATCGCCTGTCATAGAGCACCCGGGCCCATCCTTGGTCGTGGGCAGCATGCGGAATAGCTCGATCACATAGCCAGTGAAGGTGGCGGGGTCGCCACCAGGTTCGCACGATACCATGGGCTGGGAGGCGGGGTGCATGAGGTCGGCTAGTCGAGGGATGACGGCAACGGGGGTGCGAGGTGTGTGGCACATTGTGCGCAGACAATCTCCTGGGTGTGTGGGTGGCGGGTGTGCTGGCTGTTCTTGAGAGTGCACGCGCATGGTCGTCTGTCCATCATACCGTCCAAGAGGATGTGCAGACCTTCCAGGGTTTTGCCAGGCGCACCGGCACCTGCAAAAGCCCCCGCTGCTGGTCGCGAGCCGGGGGCCTGGGCTCCGCTGGTGCTGCCGCGATTGTCCTGGAAAGTCGCAGGTCGATCCCGGCTTCTATCAGGCCATTCACAACGCGTGCGGCTTCGTCGAGATCGACGGTTTGCGTGGCCCGCCAGTCCGACGCATCATCGGTTGCTGGCGTCGGTATGATCGCCCAAGCGCCCTGATATCCCGCTGATGAGCATTCAGCGTGTCGCGCATTGTCCCTCTCCTTGCCTCCGCACGGATACTCGTTGCGCCACTGCTGGCTGACGATCCGCGAGCCCATTTCTGGCAGCTAAGTCTGACCATAAGTACATACGAGTATCCAGAATTCGTGATCGACCTGGTGAAAATTCGCTTTTCGATCCACGACACCGCGGCTTGAGATTCGGACGTCTTCATTGAAGCGATAGCTGTAGTCCAGAACTCGCACAGATACCCGACGCCTTCGCGGAAGACGCATGACATCACGATGACCAGCGCCCTGCTTTGCCGCGACATACATATGGTGCGCGCAAGATAGATTTTGCGCGCATTGGCCAGCCGCACCGTGCCCTCGGGCACCGGCACCGGCTGGGCCAGATTGGTGACGTCGAACAGCTTCACCCCCTCGGCATCGGTGACCCACAGGTAACGGAACTGCACCGCGCTCGCGCGCGCTGCAGTTTCACTGTGACATTCAGCTTGCAGCAAGCACACGCCGCCCATCAGCACCACAGTCTCGCCGCCCAGAGAAACCCATGCCAACCATCAATGCATTGACCCGATGGCGCCTGGATGTCTGCGCTTCGCAGCACAAGTATTCCTGCTTCACCTGTCAACAGCCATGCGCCTAGCCTCAAGCATAAAAAACCAAAGGCATCTGCCGCCGCCAATGCTGCCGCTGCCCACCACCCGCCGCCCGCTGCTGCTAGCCTGCACTGGCAAGCCCGATCAGCCGCTCTCAGCCCTGGGCGCTGCCCACTCCACGTGCAGGATGAGGTTGTCGTAGCCATAGCCTAAAAACGTGCAGGATCGGCAGCCACGCGACGCGTTAGCGAGGAGCAAGCGAGGGCGCGGGCCACTTTGTGGGGCAACCTAGGGTGTAGAGAAACATGCCAGCACCGGGCCACCCCTGATGCTCCCGACACTGTGCGCGGCCTGCTCACACCCCGTGACCAGCCAGGAAAAGCTGGCGGCTTGCTGCTCACTTCGACGCAACGTTCGGGCGGCAAGCTGAAGCGAAGTCAACAAAGCCTTCACGGGGTGTTGACGAAAGCAAAAACCGCGCTATCATGTCGTCCGGTCCAACGCCAGGAACACGCGGCTGATGGCGCTGAGGGCCGGTTCAGGTCCTGACAGTGAATGCGCATGGGTGCCGTTCGGGCGGGCTGTCGCTCGCTGCTGGCCGCGACGGCTGGTGCACGCTCGGCGTCTGGCAGCAGAGCAACAGCCTCATGCTGGTTGCTGGTGCACAGCGGTACAGGTGATGCTGTGGCCCCAACAACCAGCCTTGGCGTGGACCGAAGCGATGCGCGCCATACCGCAGGTCGCGTCCGACACATCCTCCGCAGGTCGGTGACGCGCAGGCTGTTCGCGTCACGGCGCCGCTGCTGCAGCTGTCACCCTCGCCACCGCCGCCGCTCGCTCCGCGGTTGCGCACACTCGAGGGAGAGATGAACAGGGAGCAGACACAGCCGCAAAAAAACAGGTAAGCGTCGCACGTGATCGGCCTGCCCGTCGAATAGCTCGAAGTGCCCGCAACTCAATTACGAAAGCCTTCCAATTTCCCGGCCAAGGCTCATTCCGCGGCATACTCACCCACCGACCGCTCCGGGACGGTGCGCGACAGCTTTCCGCCGCCGAATCTCGTCATCCGCTTCCCGGGCGACTGAGCCTAGCGCAACGCGCAGGGCCGCCCAGCGGGCTAGACGGCTGCAGGTCCTCTCGGGGGCCTCTCCGCGTCGGCGTGCAGCCCCTTGGCGCGCAGCACTCGAGCTCGATGCGGAGATTGTACAGCTTGTCCTTGAGGCTGCCGACAATGGTCGATTTGTCTGCCGACTGCATGGCAGCCTGCATGTCAATCTTCATCTCCTGCTGCGTCGCCTTGAGCTGCCGCACGCGCTCGAAGGGGATGTCCTCCTTCCGCGCACTGTCACGCTGTCCTGCACCGTCTCAGTCGCGGCTTTGCCGAAACGTTGCCACTGACGACGCTCCTCAGTCACCTGGCAGGAGGAGGACGTCCCAGCGCCAGGGCGACAATAATCCCTTTGGCCTGCTGCGGTACGAGATTTTCGAGAATCTTTTCCCGAAGGGGCATCCCTATCACCACAGCACCATCGGCTCGATGGCCGACCTTGATGCGGCGAGCCTCGACGATGTGAAAAAATGGTTCACCGACAATTACGGGCCGAACAATGCCGTGTTGGTGCTGGCCGGCGACATCGATGTCGCAACGGCAAAGGCCAGAGGTGCAGCACTGGCGGCAGCATCATCAGCGCGGCGGCGGCGGCAGCAGCGCCGCGGTAGCGTCGCGTCACCACAGCTGGTTTCATAGCATGCATCTGCCTTACACTGACGGTCCAGCCTTCTAACTTTTCACTATGCTTTGCAAATCCTTTATCCTGCAACAGTAAGATCTGCCATAGTCGCGCACGTGTCGGGATAGCCCACGCCGACCACGATCGTCTCGACCTTCTTGATCGCTTCCTTCTTGGTTTCGGGCGCCATCCAGTCGATCGTCTCGACGCGCTTTGCAAAGGCGGTCTTGATGCCCTTCACGCATGTCGCCGACTTCTCCTTCGTCGAGGTGTCCGCCGAGAGAATCTTGGCCCGCGCCATTGATGCGCCGCTGTGTCCTAACACGCTGAGAGCAGAGCTACCGATGGCGATCGATTGTGTCCCAGGACTTTGGGAGCATAGGGCTGCGTGTGGGCTGTGCAGTTGCGAAGTAGCAGCTTTGGTGCGTGGAACGACAAAGCGACCACCGTGTATACGCTATTATCCGCCGTGATGCTGATCACATAAACACCCGCACTTAAACTTGCAGGGATATTGACCTGGTTAGACCTGATCATAATACCGAACGCTATGAATTCTGGTGAATATTTGATATCAGTGATTACTAAATCCCTGCAACGGCATCTTATTACAGCGCCCGCTAAATCGGGGACACCAGCATACAGGTTTACCCTCTTCCTGGAATGGCGTTAACCTCAGCTTAAGCAGTAACGGCATGGGACAGATCACTATTGATTCTATAGAAGCTGGGGCCCTTGCGCCCGTGCGGCTACGGCGCTGGGTGCTGTGGTCCAGCGCAGCAGAGCACTGCCGTGCGACCACAGAACCATGCGTCAGTAGACGAGCGCCACATTCCTCTCAATGTGAAGACCTATCGCGAGGCTTCCTGCGTCTCGCGGGAAGGATCGGTGTTTCTGCGCCGTCCTTCTTCACCGGCGCGCTGCTGGTGAAGACGAGGTGCGCTGTGTGGAAATGTGCCAGCTGTGACCAGCCCCCAACCAGCTGGTTTTTGAATGGATGTGCGAATGCAGCGGGTTTGGCGGCAACGCCGCGGTGGTCGTCGACAAGGACGCTGACCTCGACCATGCGCTCGCCCGCATCATCTTCGGCGGCTATTACCAGTCGGGGCAAAGCTGCATCCATGTCCAGCGCGTGATTATCCATGCGGACATCTACGACAGCTTCCGCGACATGCTCACCGCGAAGGTCAAGACGTTGAAATCGGGCGATCCGAAGCAGCGCGACACCTTCATCGGGCCGATGATTCGTGTGAAGGAAGGCAGGCTGACAGGCGAACGCCCCCACGCTTTCGATGAACTTGATCACCGAAATCGGTTTCGACCAGGCTTTGGCACAGCTAATACCGCTACCGCGGCGGTTTTCAAATTCCGAAGGTACTCACCTACCGGTGTCAATGCTGCATTAAAAAGTACCCCCGCTTTGGATACTCATGTACGGATTCCGACATGGAACGCCTACTTCTGGGCACTTCTCCTCGTAGCCAAGCCATAGCCCTTCTGTCCAGCGATTGTGACCTTACTATGTGCCAACCAGCTGCCATATCAGCAGCATGCTCCAGGGTAAGCGGACAGATCTGGAAGCCATGCAGCGTTTCCGGAGGCGCTTCAGGTATCAGGCCGTCGCTCGCGAATCGTACATACGCCTGTGCCTGCGTCATCCAGTTGTCGAGTGCCAGCTAACCCGTGTCTTCCATACCTGTGGTTGTGCTATCAGATTGATCTGATTGGCATTTATCGCTGTTGCTGCTCTATCGAATCGACTTCTCTTGCAACGCTGCTGACGTGGCTACGTGCGGTTGCGTGCCCAACTGACGGAGCTAAGCAGCAGAGGCCAATCGGAGGAATGGCTAGCTGAATCAGCTGGCAGATGCATTGACGGTCGCTCCGTTCTGAACGCTAGGAACGTCGGCAGCGAATGCTCGAGGTGGTTGCTGTCGCCGGCAGGAGCGCCTGCACAGCTGCCTCTTTTTGCTGCACAAAGCTGTGCAGACCCAAGCCTCCTCGGCTGCGCGCCCCAACCGCGATGATACGATCTGTTGCTGCGCCTTCATTTTCCATACAGCTTGGACTATGCCAGGCTGCTCGCGTTCTTCGAGAGCGTGGCGCAGCGCTACTCTGAACCCCTGTACACATCACCAGCGTGAGTTGGTGCACCCCTAGGTGACGCCGACAACCAGGAGCCGAGAGTGGTCGTGTTGCACGTCTTCAATCTGGCGATGTCGCATCGCCAAACCGATGAACAGCTCATCTGCTCCGCAGTCACCACTTCGCCGTTCCCTGCGTATTGGCAGCGGCCGTGTTCCTTCGGTCTCGACTCTGCCTGCTACTACAACAATGACGGGGTGGCCCTGGGAGCTCGTGGCCGTGGCCGCCCGGTTATGGATGCGCAAACACTGGTCGCCCGCCAGCTCGTTGCGCAGCAGGCGTCCTCCATTTTGTCCAGCCATGACGTAGGGTATCGGAGGTACCTTCGCCGACTTTAACTTTGCTTTGCCCTGTGGTCACATCTGCAGCCTTATGCAGTCTTGCGCTGCCTGCCTCAAAATCTGGGGTTGAAACACTTGCTTTCCCGTGTCGCCTCGCATGCTGACAAGCACCCTATATGGCTGCTTTTATTGCAGGGATAACGCCTTCACGGTTGCACCATATGACGACGACGAGCCGCCCGCTGTGCCCTTTTTGTTCTTCAGCGACAGCCTCAGTCTGCCGCAGTACCGCATAGAGCCTGCGGATCTAACAGAGGGCTTGGGGAGAAGACAGAGCGGCAGCGGCGGCAGCAGCAACATCACCAGCAGCAGCAGCAGCAGCACCAGCAGCAGCAGCAGCAGCAGCAGCAGCAGCAGCAGTAGCAGCAGCAGCAGCAGCAGCAGCAGCAGCAGCAGCAGCAGCAGCAGCAGCAGCAGCAGCAGCAGCAGCAGCAGCAGCAGCAGCAGCAGCAGCAGCAGCAGTGTTTATGATGGGCAGGCCACAGATAACCAAAGGGCGGTAGCAGTGCGAGCGCTGTCGGCAGTCACGCTGAGAGCAGGAGGCGTGCCTGCCCTGGACGCCTGCAACGCATGGATGCTGGACCCGGTGAGTGAGCGTACATTTGTGTGGGATTGGAGATCCGCTGCTGTGGATGTGACATGTTGTCTGATGGTTGCAGTCTCGGCGCCTGCGAGTGTGCATGCGGTCGGGTGCGCGCGTCGAATCGGGTGCCTGGACGCGTTGTTGAGTGTGTACGGCCTGTGTTGCCAGGACTTCAATTAGGGCAGCACCTGCAGGGTTGCAGGTGGGTTCTCCCCACCTCGTGCGCTTGCTTTGAAGGCAAACACCGGGCTGAGATCATCCAACACCAGGCAATGATCAATCTATCCCTTTTGCCATTGCGTGCTGGTTTGACCGTCCTATGACCTTGAGGTGTGGCGTGCACTAGGCAGCAGCTGCAGCAGCTGCTAGACCAGGGCGCAGCGCCATATGCTTGATGGCGAGTTCCACATTAGCCGTCCGTTCGGAAGCATCAGCTCCATTATCATTTCGGTTTCTTCGGTCGTATAGGCAGAGGTATTCCTCCAAACTAACTTCGGTGGCATAGACTGCCGAGTGCGTACCACCTAAGCCAATCCAAACCTCTTTGTAACAGTCGGCTTGCATCGTTGTTCATATTGATGGAAAGTACCTGCCCTTTCTCTTTCCGTCACCTCCAGGCCTGAATACCCCACCCAACCTGTCAGACACACAAAATCAAGACCCCGATCTTCTCGGACAATATCCGCCATCTGGTGGTGAACCACCTATTGGTTCTGCACGTGCTCGGGGTATCAATCCGCGGCGAGATCTGCCCGAGCCGCTGCCATGGCGCTGCCGCGCTACGCTGGCAATATCTACATCTATGCAGCAATTGTTATGGGTGGCATATGGATGTTTTCAACTGTGCCGCTTCTGGCAATGGCTGGGTTGATTTTTGTGAGCACAGGACACTTGGCATGGTGTTCGTTTGTTCTTCGCGCGCTTTGATACTGAAACCTTACCTGTAACCACCGACACCATCCACGGCAGCGGTTGCACGGCACCACCACTCAGTACTGCTTCCAAGTTACTGCTCTGGACACCGCCACTTCGCCCACGTGTACCAAAAGTGTTGTTGCAGATGAACGTGCACCGGAACCGCGGCCTGCCCCTCTTCATTTACCGCTACATGCGGAACTCAGGGGCTGGTGATATCCTCGCTATGCTGAGGCAGCAGGGGAAGCCTCCGGCCACGCGTTGTTGCTTGTCATGAGGCTCAACAGCGAGCTGGTCATCGCACAACAGACGGCCGCCGTCATAATCTCAACCTCCATCGCGATGCTTCACTTGTCTGAGCCTGATTTAGCTATCCAGGTGCATCATGCAGCTTAGGTATCAGAACATATGGCATGTCGGGTTGTAAGGTGCAGTCTCGCTCGCTCATTGGTGTTTCCCATCGGCTCTCGGGATCACCCGCAAGACGCTCTATCTCAAGATGCGTCGATACGGGCTGAGTGGGACCGGCGCGCTCGCCGACTAAGACGGCGATGTTACCGTGCTGACAGAGGGGATCACGGGGTGCACCGCAGCTAGGGCTTGCCGGCGCTCTCGTCACTGAAAGCATTGGAGCCAAGTTGAGCGTGTCCCCCTGGTGGCGGCTGTCGTCATTGAGCATCAGAGTACCCGCATATACAAATTGCCAGGAATAAATAAAGCATCTTGTGATGCATTCAGAAAAAATAGTACCTCTTGCAATCCCTTCGACGGATAGTTCAATAGTGATGGTTGACCAGGCCTATTTGTTACTGAGTTGTCTCTGGTACAACACACACTAACTAGAAATTGCCGACAGTTTGACGTTTAATTGATAATTTTCTTGCTTTTGATAAAGACAGTAAAGTTGCCTGTGAAACGCTCGTTACTACCGGGCAGGTTATTTTAGCCGGTGAAGTAAAATCTAGCGCCTACCTTGATGTTCAGGAAATCGCACGTGCGGTGATCCGTAAAACGAGATCTTGATAGAAATCACTTATGATATTCTGTGTGAATACTGCGTTTCATTGTAACTGCATTCCTATCAGCAATCGGCACGCGGCATACTTCGTCGATTGATGAGGGACTAGCCGCTTCATTTGGCTCCCAAAGCTATATCTTTTACTTTGCGACTGGTATCACTTATTGACATATACAACGCCATCACAGATGGCTCCAGCCGCGCCCGCCGCAGCAACGCTGCTGCTGCTGGCCGCTGCTGCGTCCACCATCATCAGTGGCACCGCTGCTGTGGCCCTGCCATTCCCTGTCTATGAACCGTGTCCAAAGGTCAAGGGCGCCCGCGGCAACGCGGGTATGGCAGGCGGTCAGCAGCCGGTCGCCTGACCGACATGCCGAAGAGATCGCTGCCGCCACGCATGCCAATCGACAGGGCTGCCTGCGCAGACACCGCCATTCGATGCGACGAGGTGAGAAGTCGGCAAAATAGTGAAGCAGCGCACGCCGATTTGCGGTGCCTGAGAGCGGATTTCTCCCAGCCTGCACCAAAAACTCTCAGCTGCAACGCAGCGGTCGTCCATAGCCCTCTGCATCATCAGCGCCACCATCACTCACCTGCCCTTGCAACGCCGCCTGGCTGCCTCGCTCATACGCACTGCAGAACGTGGATGTTGTTCAGCCAATCCAGCAGTCCAAGGGTAAAGACCTTGGCGTCCTGCAACATCACGCTCATGCCGTGGTCGCCCTTCCCGTGCCGATACGACCCCAGCAAGGCAGAGGGTGTGCCACACCAGCAGGCAGACTACTGATTGGACGAGGGCCTCCAGTGGCCACGCGAAGGTGCTTCGTGCGTGAGACCCGATGCGTCAACAAGCTTGCCGGTCGACAGGCCTTCCGGCTCATGCCGGACGAGCAAGCGGAAGGCCTCGAGACGCGTCGGATGGGCGAGAGCGGCGAGAGCAGAAAGTGCGGAGCCGATGTCCATGCATCGGAATTATCCGATGCATTGGTGTTCGTCAATTCATATCGGAAATATCCGATGGGTCGGGCAGGCTGGCCGGTAACTCGGCTCGGGCAATACAGGAGAGTTCGCCCGGCTACCGACGATATGGCAAAGCACTGTTGGCACGGCCCGGGGGTGAGCTTTTTCCATAAAAGTCGGACCGGAAGCGCCCCAGAACCACATGCTCATCAAATCCGGACCAGCCGGGCACAATCAGGCCGCTCTGGGAACCTGCAGTGAGCCTGTACCGGCACGTGTTGGCACAGCAGACAAGCGCTGGGCTGCTACTGCTGACGTCACCCACCTGCAGCCCTACACGAACAGCAGCCCGGCCCAGGCCAGTCCGAGGATGATGGGACCGCACTTTTCACCCGCTTCCGCCTGGATAGCGTGTTGTCGAACACGTACAATGTTACCATATGGGCCAGCGCAACGCTGCAGGTGCTGTACCACAGCCGCAAGCACGCCCCCTCCAGCGCCTGGTGCTCATGGACATCCGCGCACCCGACAAGGCCGCTGCAACCGCCAGCGCGTCCCAGAGCGAAGACACGCTGGTCGGCGCGTCGCGCGTCGGCGACCGCATCATCCTGTCCTATCTTGGCGATGCCAAATCGCAGGCGGAGATGGTCGCGCTCGATGGCAAGAAAGTGGTGCCCCTGGTGCCGGAGGTACACCCTGGTGCGCCCTCCTCCGATGCGCTGACCGTTCTCACTGGGACTGGTGATAGGTGCGCCCCTGAATAATGTAGGATTTGGTACTTGGAGGCATTCAGCAGTTCCGAGTCGCTCAACTGCCATGCATCAGGACATTGGCGGTTGGCATCTTTCCGGCTTTAACACATATCCATCGACGCCTGGAGACACTCTGTCCCGCTGCTGGAAGGGCGCGCCGCGTCTATTCCGGACTATCGGTCCGATGCAACATTCAGCCTCAAGCCCTGATCGGCTGGTTGAACCGGGTGCGCGCACAGGTGCGCATGGGCGCGCAGCCGCCGCATGAGTTCCTGGAGCTGGGCCACCTGCTGGACGAGATGCGGCTGTTCAGTCGCGCGACGACAAAAGCTCAGTGTGCGTTGCAGGCCCTTGCTGGCGTCAGCATGGGGCAAGCCCTTTCCTCATCTTACCCAACAAGTTTCATTGGATCTGTGCGCATGCATGCACCGTTTCAAAGCACGCCAGGAGGTGAGTATTCCGCAAAGGGGATGGCTGTGAGGGTTCTTTTCCTTGACCCACCAGCAACCAGACTAGTTCCCCAAACGCTCGTTCTATGTATTATACGGAGTACCCCGCTGGTCGCCTTGACGACCTGGCCGACGGCCAGTTGAAAAAAGTAAAAGCCGGTAAAATGGACGTGCTGCTGGCCCGGCGCGACGACGAGGTCTTCGCCCTCGGCGCTAGTCCTGCATCCCACTAGGTGCTGCTGTATATACGGCCAGCTGGCGGGCTTCTCAACCATTTACTACACGTATTACACGGTTGGTTGGGAAACGGATCGCGTCGCGCCAGTCCGTGGGTTTGGAATACAACGGGGATGTTCATCCTTTCCTTCAGCGCCTGCTCGATGTCCCTCAGTTGAAGCAGGGGTGCTGATTACCTTGCGAGGTTGCATTACACGCCTTGAAGCTCGGTTGGCCTTGTTCGAGTGTTTCGAAATGGTCGCCTGCCAATCGCTTGCACCTCTAGCCTCCCCCGCGAGATGTTTATGCATCATCACTGAGCCCTTCACGCAGGGTGGCGTGGCCCGCGGCTGGGTCTATGTGGCGCACCGGACTCCGCGGCCATCTCTTTTCAGGAGCTTGAACCTTGGCGTCTCACATCGCCCTCCTCCACAGCATCACCATCGGCAGTGGCCGGCGGCTGGCGATGGCCGATTGCGCAGCTGAGATGATGGAGAGCATCGGGCTGCCACGATCACGGCCCTGCTGGCCCGACTGCATCGCCTTTGCAAAGCCTCTTGGAGCTGCCCATCGCAAGCTCGTGTATTGGCAAGGACCGACAAGCGCGAACTCGGCGGGCACTCCACTCGAGACGGGCCCTGCGGACCTTGCCGGTCGAGTCGGCTGCCGCGCCTGAGGAAGGAGCTGCGTCGTGAGCAACAAGAAGATGTCGCTGAAGGACCTGGACTTCAACAACACCGGGTCCTGGCCGCAGGAATACAAGATCGGTTTCTGTGTCTTGCTCGGATTGCTGATCTTTGGACTGCTCTGGTACGTGGTCACCCGCCCGAAGGGCGCGGAGCTGGATCGATTGGAGCGCCAGGAGGCCACGCTGCGTGCGGATTTCGAAACCAAGCAGGGTCGTGCCGCAAACCTCGAGCCCCTGAAGCAGCAGTTGGCGCAGATGGAGCGCAGCAGCAGCAGTTGTACGAGTTGCGTTCAATACAACGCTGTTGGAGCTAACTGTTTTTGCATCTCTGCTGGCCTTGGCCAATAATTCTTCAAGCAGGGAACCCGCGCGGCCGGCGAGTGGCGACCACTGGCCGGCAGCACCATATCAGAGGCAGATATGGTCGATGCGTCACGGGACGCTTGTGCCGGAGCCGCTACCGCCGGGCGCGGAACCACACTGCATCACTCAACAGTGCGCACCCGCGATCAAGGCGGAACCGGGCGCCGTGGCGCGGTAGGTAGCAATATGCGCCACGGGAGCGCGGTTACCGCTCCGGCGCCTCCAGGCGCATGACTAATGACCTGGAACAGACCGCGCAGCGTTGAATGTCATGCCTTTGCCAGACCCCTCCTGAGGACTTGTAATTGCCTCACCCCGCGTAATCTGAATCTGTAAAGGATTAGGCGTCTCCTGACCAACCACGGTTTGCAAGCGAGGGATAAATCCTGTCAGCCACACGAAGTGGAAAAACCACATACTCTTGGGCACATCCTCTCCTGGGCGACAATCGCTGGTCAAATAAGTCCTTAAAGCGGTCCGTGGTTGTTTCAAGCCAACGGATTGCCTGAACCTGTACTGGTCATCTTGCCCTGCATATCAAGCGCTAGAAAGCCTGTGCTGCACGCGAGTGCGGTGGCACATTGAATGAAAAGTTGAAGGCCGAATCGGCGTGGCGCCATTGGCACACACGTGGTTAGCCTGAACAGCCTGGAGACAGGCTGCCTAGTGCGGCATGTCGAGACACGCGCCGAAGCAGGCCAATGGTCGCTGGCCAAAGGCATACATACGTACGCATTATGCCTGTTTGGATGGAGTTTGCATGGTGGCTGATGCCCTACTCTCACCAGGTTGACTTGCACCTGCTCTGGCAGTGCACCATGCAGTTGCACACCCGTCTGATGATCCCTGCTTGACCCATGCTGAATACCCCACACATTCATGCGTCATTCCTCCTGCCTCCACACGGATACTCTTGGTACATGCAATCCGACTGCGCTATTCCCTACTTGCCGTTTGAGCAGTGCCTGTTGCCGCGCTTTGCCAAGATCATTCACTATGCCTTCAACATAGAGACGTTGAAGAGCATGTGGAACTCTGATTTGCCGGAGTACTTAAGTGTCACGGCTCCACAGATCGTACGCGCATTCCAGCAGCATCCTCCTGCGGCAAGCCTGCAGGTTGTAAGTATGGCTTCATTAGAAACACCGAAGGGGCTGAGGCCAACGGCCGCACCACGGCGTAACCGGCGGGCGGCGTCGATTCCGGGCAGCGGCTGGTGCGACGTGGGCAGCGCTCCCTGGCCACGGTCGCAGCGTCGGCACCGACCGATCCCTGCGAAGCGCCACATGGTAATTCCGGCGGCTCAGCTGCCAGAGCGGCGTCAGGTTACGCACGAGCGTGCGAAGCGCAGAGAAGAGCCTGGTGGTGCTGCATCAATTGCAGAGGTCGACAGTGCATCGTGCCACGCGGCTGCTCATGGTGAGGTGGTCAAGCTGCAGGTGCCGAATATGTCATCGCATCAACATATGCAATCAGCGCCCATAATCTAGCACCTGGGTCTGGTGGCGGCACACGGTTGTCCTTGTCTACGAGTCTGGCGTGGGTCGCACTGCAACAGCATGCTCGACATGGCGTGTGCAATGATGCCCTGCCCGACATCTAGCCCTCGCGCAGCGATCTGAATGCATCTGGCGACCGCTTCTACCCAGTGGGCCGACGAAGCTGCGTGTGAACATGCGCGAGACGCTGATCACGAGTGTTGGTGATGTGGCCTTGCGGCGCGTGGTCATAGCGTGAGATGAGAAGAAGGGAGGGCAGGGTTGCTTGCAGCGCGACAAGCGCCGCACATCAAATCTCAATCGTTCAGCTGCAAGGCTGGAGCAGAGCGTGCGGTCAGCTGGCCTATGCATGCAGCTGTTGCATGCATGGTCAAGCAGCTGGTCAGACAGCGATCCCTGCACGAAACACTTGCTCAGGAGGAGCGCACCGTGGTGATGATTAGCTGCGTCGTCATCTGTCAGCAAGGCGATTTTTCGATCAGCGTCGGGGTCGGTTCGATGAACCGTGCCGCCCCATTCATTCTCGACGGGATAACCGTGCTTGGCGCGGATCCAGGTGGTGAACATCCAGCCGCCGATCGACAATGCGATGATGGCGAGGACGAAAGTGGTGCCACCGAAATTCATTCCTTGTCTCCCTGTTGCCGTTTCCGCTTGAGGCCCGATCAGCGGAGTCACGTCGATTCGTCGGGATGACGGCCACAGGCCCATAGACGCGCGGTACGACGACGATAACGACCGGTGCGGCGGCGGCGCTTGCCTTCATGGTCGCATGCATTGTGAGGCCGTTTCAAGTAGAGGAAAATAATATCTGTCTCCAGTATTCTCAGTCGCTTTCCTATAATTATCTTACCGCCTATCTGTATATACGGCAGGATATTATCATCACGGTACTGCTGTAAAGTGCGTTTGCTGATGTGGAGTAACTTACATACATCTTCGCCCGAAAGGTACATTTCCCCGTTCATTACAGGACGGTAATTTTTCAATATACTTTCGACACGGCTTTTTAGCTGCGCTATCACAGCGTGGCGCTGCTGCCACTCCCACTCCTCCGTCTCCAGTCCTCAGGATTAGAGAC
>NNCB01000651.1:0-15322 GCA_002317545.1 Scenedesmus quadricauda | reverse complement strand
ATTGGATAAGTGCCTGTTATAAAACAAAAGTAACGCGATTTTAATACACGTGCAAATTATGATGGTTGGTGGGGCTGGGGCCTGGCGCGCCATGGCAGGGGCGCCGGCGACCGCATTGCCTTCTGCGGGCAACTCGGGACAGCACTCACAGCTTCATTGGCGGACTCGAAATCCTCGCGCTGCGCGAACAGGCCCGGAAGGCGCTGGGAACGCGCTTCGATATCAAGGCGTTCAACGCCGTCGTGCTGGGTGACGGCGTCGTGCCGCGGCGCTGTTGCGCAGGAATGTGGAGGCGTGGATCGCGGGTAGGAAATGATCGCCGGCCCGGGCAGGAACGCGAGAGCGCTGTGCGGATCCTGGGATGCGGGGAGCGCCAAGGCACAGTGTACCGACTTAACGCGCGCCGCGGGGCCACTGGAGAAGGTGATGCGCGCCTTGACAGCCATTCGATCGTGTCTTGAAAGTCCCCGCATGCCCTGGCATCCGTCTGGTTGAAATCTTGGGTCGCGTACGCTCATACGATGCTGTTGGGAGACGTGAAAACAGTGCGATGCGCGAAGGGTGGCTCTGAAGAGACGAGCCGACTGCCTCGGCCGCCGGCACCGCGCCTTTTCAGGTGCCATCGAGTCATCAAGGCCCGCGCGGGTCGAAGCTGGTGTGCTCGAATGGTGCGGCGCGCCGCCGTGCTGCGCGCCAGCCCTCCAACGCGAAGAAGACCAACGGGCAGGGGCTACGGGCTGACCCCGAGGCGGCAATATTTCACTACTATCACCTGGGCCAAGCCTGATTTCGCAACAGATACAATGCCGCAAAGGTTCGCCAAGTCGCCGAATCTTTCTCGCACGGCCGTGCGACTCAGCGCCGGGGGAAGGGGCTGCGCCGCACGGGGCCCGGGCCCGTCGTCCCAACAGTTTGCACCAGCCATGCGTGGCAGCAGGGGGTACGCCCATCGCGACTCGCAGCCACTCCTCCCCACTCGCCTGGCCATACCCGCCGGCGGCCGAGGGCAGGCACGGCACGCAGTCCCGGCGCGTCTGCGGGGCACGCAGGTGACGCGGCCCCCAACAATCCCCGCAGCCCGGATTGCGGGTCTTGGATCCGCTCCATGAGGTCGCTTCGCCGCCGCAGTCCGCGTCGGTGCGCAGGGCTGCGCCCCCCGCCGGCCAGGGCTGGTCGCTCAAGGCCCACTGCGGCACACACGACTCCCTTGGCGGTGACCAGAGGAACATGTGTGGAATAATGGTATCAATCGTCGTCGGTGCCACAAAATCACGAGAAACTAGATGAGTGACTGAGAGACCATCCCTTTCTGGCGGTGGATTCCTGTGACTTGGAACAGAAAGCGATTGCCTTGCGCGGCGCACAACGCGGTTTTGGGGAAGCAGCAACGGGCGCCGCGACGGCATCGGCCGCGTGCAAGGGCAACGGCTATTCCAGACGTGCACGCCAAGGGGCCTGTGCAAGTCGACCGAGAAGGGGCGCCGAATTGACCGAAACAAGATGGAAGCAAGCGCGACGCGGCAAGGAGCCGCGTTCGAGAAGTTTGGCGGTCGCTCTGTGGTCGAGCTGATCGACGCAATAGGTGTATGTGCAATTGAGGGAGCGAGCGAGTGGTACTTGTGCAGTGGGGTCTGGGCGTCTGGTGAGTGGTAATCCTGACACCAGACGGCGCGCTTTCCCAGCGACTCTCGGCCTGCCAGGCCGGTGGGACTACTGAGCCGTGGTCGCCTTCGTTACTGTCGAGCTATAGCCGGCGATCCACGGAAATTGGGTTCGTGAAATGACGACCAGGTCTGCCTTACAAGAATGCGGGTCGTGTAGGCTCAGACAGTCCGGCTGCCGCAGCCGCGACGCGCCGAACGCGACGCTGAAAATCTAGTGAGGGCTTTTCGCACGGCATGCTGACGGTCAACGCCGACATCCTCAACGCCGACCTGCTCGCTTTCGTGCGCGGCTGAAGCAAAGACGGGAGGACGGACCGATGAAAATCTACCTGATCTCGCTGGGCGCCGGATTGCTCGCCGGTCTCGTCTACGGCCTCATCGGGGTCCGTTCTCCCGCCCCTCCCGGTCGTCGCGCCACCTCGCCTGCAGCGGGAGCAACAGCAGCGGCAGTAGCGGTGGTGGCGGCGGCAGTGGGAGCAGCAGCAGAGGTGGTGGTGGCAGCTGCAGCAGCAGCGGCAGCAGCAGCGGTTTCGGTGCGGATCGGTACTGCAAATCTGCAGGGTGCGGTCACGACACCCCCGGTCGCGCGCCACGAGGCTGTAGCTGTGTGCACGCGCTCCGGTCGCTCGCGCCTTGATCTGCTGCTGCAGCGCGTCGGTGTAGGTCGACTTCAGCTTCGCGAGCTGGCGCCATTCGAGGATCTTGCGCGCGATGGGCACACCGTCGCGTTCGAGGCGTTCGCACGTGTGTGCTGCCATCGACGGCAGCGCGCCGCCGAGCCCAGTGCCTGCGGCATGGGGCGCCACAAGCGATGCTGCGCGCTGGAGCTGCCCAACGGCGTCGCCGCCGACGACGCCGACGCGCCGCCGGCGGAGCCAGTCGTGCTTGACCGCCCGATCCGGGGATGCCGTAATACCCAGGGCGATGAAGTGCCGTCGTGACCGGGCAGGCTGCCGCAGCGCATGAGGTTGCCGCTGAGCATAACCTGTGCCGCTCTCGCTGCGGAGGACGGGGAACTCGCAGCTGAGCCTCGGCAGATCGGCAGCTTGATCTAGCCAGATCGCAGCTGGACAGGTCCGAGGCCGCCGGCTGGAGGGTGCCGCTGAAGTCGCCGCGAGCTGCGGCCACGGCGGCCGCCCTGCGGGCTTGGAGGTATGCCGCAGGGCCGTCCAGCTGCGGGGAGCGCGCCGCGGCGAGCGCACCGCCGGGGGAAAGCTGCCAGGGCCAGGTGTTGCCGCTGTAGGCGCTGTCAAGGGATGAGCTCGGCGGCGCCGCCGCTGAGACCGCCGCCACAAGCGAGGCCGCGTCAGCGCCCGCCCGCGAGTGCACGAGCCGCAGCTGGTGGTGCTGCTGCTGCTGCTGCTGCTGCTGGTAATGTTGTTGCTGCTGCTGCTGCTGCTGCTGCTGCTGCTGCTGCTGCTGCTGCTGCTGCTGGTGGTGCTGCTGCTGCTGCTGCTGCTGCTGCGCGTTCAGCTGCCGGTGCCGCAGCTCCAGAGAGGCAAGAAAATCGCCGGAAGCTGCCGCCGGCGCCGCCACTCGGTTGTCTACGAGCGCCCTGTCGTTGTGACCTGGGTGCGGGTGCGACGTGATGCACCAGTGCACAGAGCCCCGCTGGAGCTTGCACCGGGGAGCGACCGCCAGCATCTGCGCCGAGCCGCCGCCCAGCGCCGCAGCCGTGCCGGCCGGCCACCAGAAGCGACCCGCGTGCGCTGCGGCGCAGGGCCGTCTGTACAGGCGATCCGAGGCTGCCGGTGCGCGCGAGCTGCGGCGTCGCCGGCAGGCTGAGGCTTCGAGACATGGCGCGAGGCCGCTGCCGGCGCCACGCAAATGCAGGTCGATGGCGCGGCGGACGGCGCGAGCGTCGACCCCCCCAGCGGCTGACCTGAGCGTAATCACGGCGCATGCGGGCGGCGGCCTGGGCTGGTGCGCGCACCGCCTGGGCTGCAACGGCTGCGCCGCGCCACTGCCATTCATCGCCGCCGCAGACGTCGGCGGGCCCGACGGCTGCTGTGCGGTCTGGACCGGCCGACAAGGATCGAATAAAGAGCGGAAAACGCCAAGATGGTCGCAAAGGCGATCAAGATTGGCCAGATAATCCTTTCCATCAACCCATGCCGGTTGGCCGGCTGGGACGCGGTCGGGAACGGCGTACCGATATCGAATAATCGCCGAAACGAACTGCGCCCCGCTTCGGCATCGGGGGCCGGGGCAGCGTCGCCTAGGTCGATCAATTGATATGTCAAAGGCTGAGTATGTCAAAGGCTGATAAGGGGTAACATGATCGAAGACACCGGCCTCTATCCGATTGGTCCCATTAAGTTTTTTCCAGCGCGCAAGAGTACCAGTCACCACGGAGCGTGCAGGAAGGCGGGCGAGGATGTCCGTGGTTGAGCACGGGACGCTCTGATTCTGAGGCGTGACCGCAGAGTGCCTGCGGGCGCCGACTTGGCGCTTCGAAAGGCAACGGGCAGAGCACGCAGATGCAGGCGCTCATACTGGCACAGCTAGATCCGGAGCGGCTCGGGTGCAGCCAGAACTGCCGAGGATTGAGGTCCACGAGCACAATGGTGACACGGCAGATAGGCATGGCAGTATGGCTGCGGAGGCACTTCGTTCTTAGTGGCCTCGTTGATGGAAGTCGATCTCTTTATCGTCGCCCTTCATGGTGTCTGTCCTGTCATTCTTGTGCATGGAATGGAGCGGACGATACGCGCCCCGGCCCCATCAGGCCAAGGTCAAAAATGGCAGAAAACAAGAGTCGCCCCTTGGGCAAGACTGATTCTGCGAACCGCGGTGCCGCCGGCGCGTCAGAAAGCGCGTCAGTCCGGCCGCTGCAGGGACCAACGAGTCTATTGCGGTGCCCCGCACTGCTGTTGCCGTTGCCCGCATGCACTGCACCACAGAGCCCACGTCCCGAAGCCCGCGCCAGCCGCGCCCGCCCGTCACGACCCCCATGCCCTCTTTATTCCCCACACCCTCGCGCGCCCAAGCGATGGACGATGCACGCATGCGGCCGCCGGATTGCTTCGCTGCGCACCTGCTTCACATCGGTGCAAGGAACTGCCAGGTAGCTGAAGAGTCGCGGGTCGCGCCTGCGCGCTTTCTCGCCTGCGTCGTATGCCGTGGCGTTGATCGTTCGCGACGCGGCGACGCGGTCAGTGGCGTTGCGCGGCGAAGCGGACGTTGGCGCGCGGCTCGGTCGGGCCGTGGCGGCGGGAGGCTGTTGGCGTGCGGGTCGGAGCAAGTGCCCGGGCAGCTCGATGAAAGGGGCAGAGCGTCAGCCTTTGATCTTCGTGACGAGCAGCATTGATGCTTGCAGAAAACTCGGCATGGCGCCGTTGCATGCCGCCGGAACGTTTACGGCAGGGGGGCAGAACAGACATAGCCCGGCCGCTTTCTGGGGCCGGAGCAGTGGCGGCCACGGCCTGCTGAGGGCTCAGCTTTCAATTAGTGACAGCGCTGGTGGATGGGCCCTGGGCATCTGAGCTGGAGTTGCGCCCCGTGAAAGCGGGTAGATGAGGCTTTAATCGACTGCAGCAAAAGCCCAGCAGGTGAGGCATCGTGTTGCCTGTTGCATTGCCGAGTACATGCGTCTGCAGCCGGCGACGTACCATACGGAATTCGTCCGGTCAACTGAGTCGTCTATTGCGGCGATTGCACGGAGGCCGGGGCCAGATAGCACCTGTGGGGGTGCCACAAGCACCAGTTGCGCATGACGAAGTGCATGCCCAGGTCGATGCACAGACAGCACAGTGACCAGAGCCGGCATGCACGCACTACAGCCAAATCAGGTATATTTTGTTGACAATAGTATGACGAACGGGTTTCGCCTCGCGTGTCCGCGGGTGGAGAGCAGAGGAGAATCCCAGGATGAATTTGCAGATGTCCCAGCTCGCTCGCGAGAAGCGAGCCAGCTCGTCTCTTGCATATCAATGGTGTCAAGCCATGCTGACCCAGCCAGCGAAAAGGGATCCTGCAGACAGCTGCTGGCCAGCGGGACACGCCGTGGGCACGATGCTCACCCCGGCGCCCTCCATCAAGGTTTCGGATCCTGAAGCTCCATGACCTCGTGCTCTTAACACCGCGATGCCGCTTACAGCACAGCTCGTATGAGTCCCGTGCTGTGCGGATCCTCCACCCCAGCTGTATTAGTACAGGATCCACGCCTCATGAGACCTCTATGAACCCGCGAAGGAATACTGTAGGGGCGCCCCGGTTTCTGTCAGTTGTTCCCTGGTCGGCTGAACCAGCCGCAGCGCGACCGCCGTTTCGCTGCAGGTACCTGGTGTTGGTATCACCCTTCAGAAGCTCATAAATGACGCGCAGCTGGGTATGTACCATCTCTTTGGTGGTCACCAGTCGGGCTGTCAAGTTAGCGGATCTGGTACCCAAACACGCTGAGGGTACCCGTACCGGTGACGGTCGGTTTCATGACGGCCGTCACCGCGTTCCTCAATTGATCGGCCCTCTGGGCGTGCTTCAGGCCTGCAGACGCTTGATCTACTCGCGTAGTGCATGCAATATCCTTAGGACTGCATTTGCGTGCGTATTCGCCGCTCATGAGTCCCATTCCTCCCAATCCTTCGGAGTTGCTGGCGAATGGTCGGATCAAGGAATTTATCGAGAATACCCGGCATTCCTTTGATTACATTCTCATTGATACGGCGCCTTATGGCTTGGTAACGGATGCCTACCTACGGCTTGCGCGGAAGTAGCGTCCTTTCGGCAACGCCATTAAATACCGGTCTTAATGAATTACTTTTCCCTTATGGCGCGCGGGTGAACAGCGACCTGGTGCTGGATGCCATTACTAATGCGGGTATCCCGGTAGCTGTAGGTGGCGAAGCACAGCCACAAAAATATTCCTGGCCTTATTTCCCGGTATTGGAAGGGAATGAACAATTAGCCCTAAGTAAGAACCTGCAGGGTGTACTGGCCCGGTTTCCCAGCAGAGTCGATCTGAACCCGCTGGCTCCAACATGGTTGGGCCAGCCCGCGAGCTGCGATGGCGCCTGACGCGCCCACAGCGACTGGCCGGGCATCCACCATCCCTCCAAGCTGCTGGACACCTGATCTGCTGGATGCGGCTTCCTCATCAACCTGTGACGCTGCTGGCGATGGGCTGCTGGCGATCGGCATCGTGGTGGAGACGCGATCATCGTGCTGGAGAACATCCACCGCCACATCGAGGAAGGACTGTCGCCGCAGGAAGCGGCGCTGGTGGGCGCACGCGAGCTGGCGTGGCCGGTGGTGGCGATGACCACCACCCTGATCGCGGTGTACCTGCCGATCGACCGAAACGAGCAGCTCACTGTGCACGGCCGGATTTGCGGATTTGTCTGCACAACGGCAGGGCCTGCATTATCCGCGGCGGCCATCCCGGTCAGGGAGAATAAACCCGCTCCGATGATCGCGCCTATACCCAGGGATACCAGGGCACCGGCACTTAATGTCTTTTTTAATCCCTTTTCCGACTCACTGGCCTCGGCAATAAGCTGGTTCAATTGCTTCTTCGCACTATAGCTGGTGCCTTTGCTCCCATCACGCACACGCCCACGGGAATGCCCGATGCTACAGTTGAGATCGTTGCCAAACCTGCAAGCGTCTCAGTTGCTGCGCCTATGCTTTGCGGCCATCATGCCCGTTCGCACGCTCTTCGCCACACATTTCTAGCGCAGGCGGATCGATCGGCCGGTATTCCTGAACAAACACGTACAAACGATTGAGCACGGCTGATTACTTGTCTGGTGATTGAAGACGATCTGGACGACCAGGAAATATTTTCCATGGGCCGCCAGGAAGGCGTGTGTGCGAGACAATCAAGCGTCTTTTACCAAAAACAAGCCCGATCATAAAACGGCCGGGCTGTTCACATTATAACGCTTACAAATAGTAAGATGCAAGTAGGTTCGGGAGGGGCAGATGGCCTTGAAGCAAGGCTGGATAAAGACGGGAAAATATCGGTCGCCGTCGCAAGCATATGATACCGTACTCAACAATTTGGTAATACAAAGTTCAGTTACCAGTTTATCCATTCAGGAGCTGGCAATGTACTTCCAGGCCGATGACCGTCTCGTAGCGATCAAGGAGCTCTTGGGGAATCGTCTGGGCCGAAAAGGCGGATGTGGTCATGCTGAATCAAAAATAGATCTCTAACAAAGATACAGGATCGGAGGCGTCATCACAGCAGCACGTCTCGCCGGCCGCCCTCGGCGCCGCCTGCGCCGCCGCCGGCCGAGCCGCTGCGCTGCAACGGCGCCGACAAGACCCCGTGCACCTCCTCGTCGACGAATCGTGATCGCCCAATCGGGTGCCTTGGTGTTGCCGGGCCATGTCCATTCAACCCAGCCGACTCGGCAGAAAGGCAAGGACCGCAATGACGGCGGCAGCTTCGGCAGCACGTGCACTGCCGCGGCAAACAGCACCGTCCGCGCCGGACAGCAGCAACGCGAACGCCACGTTCGCGCCGCGACGCCACTGGCGCCGGCGCCGGGGACAGCAGCAGGGTTTCGCGGCGGCCGCGGCCGGCGAGGCGGCCGCGAACGCGAGGAGCGCCTCGTGGTCGCGGCCCATGGCCACCGGGACGCCGCTAGGTACGACGACAGCCCGACGGCCACCGGCGCCTTGTGGAGCACCATCGCCGCCGCCACGGTCAGCGCGACGCTCGGCTCCCGCGCGAGCGCTGCGGCGCCGACAGCCAGGCCATCTGCGGCGGCGTGGACAATCAGACCCAGGAGCACCGGGCCCGCGGGGCCGAGCAGTAGGGGCGCCAACGCTGCCGGCTCGACAGCCGCGCGCGTTGCGGCGGCGAGGGCGGCGCCGACAGCGACAGCTGCATCGCGCCGCTATCGGCCGCGCGCTTCTGACAGGAATGATGCGCTGCTCGATGCGTGACGCGGACAAACCGACGCTGACCCGCAAGCCCCTGGGGCTGAAGCGGACGGTCGAGGCCGGACAGGGCTGCAGCGAGTAGTTCCCCGCCGGACGGCCGCCGCAACACTGTGGTGGTCGAGGTAACGTCGCCTGCGTCTGCTCGGCGGT
This sequence comes from Scenedesmus quadricauda, assembly GCA_002317545.1. Taxonomy (NCBI): domain Eukaryota; kingdom Viridiplantae; phylum Chlorophyta; class Chlorophyceae; order Sphaeropleales; family Scenedesmaceae; genus Scenedesmus; species Scenedesmus quadricauda. Next base: position 6,617 of record NNCB01000651.1, on the reverse strand, counting down.
CCCGGCGATATCTGTTGTACCAAGACATCCAAGGCAAGCATCAACGAAAATCCCCCCAGCAGCGCAGCTCCGGCCGCCCATTCCGGCAGTGCGGCCGCCCCCTCCTCCGCGGCCGCTTCCTGTGCGGGGGCGCGGCGGCGCGGGGCACCGCCTCCTGGGTCGGCAGGGCCCGAGCCACGCACGGTCAGCGCGAGGTTCAGCAACTGTCGGTGGCTGGAGATAGCCACTGGCACTCAGCCAACGCCAACCCGAGCCCCAGCCCCAGCCTGGTCTGACAGACCAGCGCATCCGTATGGCTCGAACAGGGCGTGCCACGGCCTGGCGCCCGACATGCTCGCGTGCAGCGCCTCAAAGCCCTCTGGGAGAATCACGCACAGCGCGCTGCCAAGCAGGAGCCCAGCGCTGGCGGCGTTGACCTGTGGGCGCGACGCGCGTAGCGCTGCGTGTCGTGCTTTGGCGTGTAGCGGGCTGGAGACGTTGCATGAGCATGGTCGCGACCTACCGTGGGTTGCATGGCTTAGCACCCATTGCGTCCACATCGCAAACACCGGCTTGCCACGGGTTCACTGGGTACGGCTCACATTCATTGACACGCGCTCACCGTGGCAGGCGCTGCCCGGAGATCTTTGTCAGGAGCCGCGGCAGCTAGGACGAAGCCGTACTCCATCGACATCGGGCGGGTCGTTCATAAAAAGGAGTTAAGTACCCTGCCGCCGCGCTTCCTCACCAATGCTGCAGCACGGCAGCGCGAGCGACGGTACGTGTGCTGAGCACGCCGGTTGCGCAAGCGTGCGAAAGCAACTCCACGCCAGGGCGCACAGAGTTATTTCGAATGACTGTCACGTTTGAAACAGCTATGCAGGTGGCGCCTCCAGGGAGGGAGGGATCATGCCTGCCAGGTGATACGTCTGTGGATGCAAACACTTGCATGAGTGATTCGCAAAGGCCGCAAGGCTCGCGTTTGACGCCAGCACATAAATTCGCCTGCGAAATGTCAAGTTCGGCTGGGTGACCACTGCTGGTTGCACATTGTTCCGATCGCTCACAGGGCTTGGTGTACAACGCCGCGTCAACCGTCAGCTCTTGACAGACAATTGTCATCTCCGCCTTCACAGGTCGATCCCGCAGGGCCGTCAGTAAGGATCCCGTCGCTTGAGCTGGCGAGCCATGCTGAAGCCGTCGGTGGGCGACTTCGTGTCTAGCTGGCCTTGCTCTTGACTGAGCTGCGCAACTGGGAGTGTTGTGGCGGGTAGGGTGGCCACACCCCGACCCTTACAGTTGTTGGATATGGGTGAATTCACCGAAAAAGGCAAAAAGGCGGGCGGCCACGTCGTCGGCAACATGCAACGCCGACGCGGGCAACGCCAGCATTCGGCAGTCTTTGGGAGGCCGACCGATGATACCCATGAGCAGCCGGCGGCGCGTACACAGCGTTCGGGCTGGAAGAATAAGAATCACTTTTATGTGTTGTTTTGCTGCCTGGTGCAGTCCTAGCACCACGCGCATCTCGACCACTTTGGACGCAGCCGAGTTCTGTGCCGACACGATACCCTGCCGCGTAGGGAAAACGGCTGCCGCCCTGAAGACGCGAGCTCTGCAGGAAATCCGCAAGTACCAGAAGCCACAGCTGTGCTCGAGCTGCCTTCGCGCGCCTTGTGCGCATGCAGTACCAAGCCCAGCCGAGTTGCCTGCGTGCCGCAGGCGAACCAGCCTTGAGTCACGCCATCAGCGCGCACCGGCTATTCGATTGCGGGGCAGCGCATCATAAGGTTGACCGTGCAGGTGATCTGACGGAACCTGGAGCCCTTGGCGAAGGTCTTGATCTGGCCTTCGCTGTAGCCGAGGTCTGCAAACATCCAACAACCTGACACCCGAGCCGTTCCGCTGGACGGCCGAGGCCCTGAACGCGATGCAGGAGGTGCGGGCGGGGGAGGCAGGCATGCCGTAGGTGCCCTTGATGTTGTCATGGCAGGGGCATGGCAGCCGAGGCTGTTAGTGGCGGACTCCCACGGGGCACATTGATAACAGCTTTTGAGGCCCGCAGCTCACCGCGCCACGATCGGGCGGACGAGGAAATCCTGTGCATCCTTCGCCAGCCATTCAAACTGATGGCGGTGTCGCCGCATCACCATCAGGCGGCAGCGCGAGGTGGAATCCTACAGGACCAGTATCGACTGGGGGAGGGCCATTACCCGGGCAAAAGCCATCTCTAACTCCGACTGGTCTGCACGTTGCCCGAACTAGGTCTGATCCTTCCAACATTTTTGCGGAACGGACGTGGCTGGCCGCGCAGCGACCACCCAATCAACTAAAACTATAGGTAAGGACCTGCAGCTCGCAAGACGTCGCAACCGTACCGCTGGTCCACGACTGAGCGCCGCATCGCTAACGAGCCGAACGTTGATCCAGCCGGACCGGCCAGATGTCGTGCGGCCACCGGGCGCACCCACTGCATTGTCGGCCAGCGCGGCGCGGACGTGTTGGTCGACGATGCTCACTCTGACAAGCACGACTGGAGATGACAGCACAGGGACAGCAATCAGACCTGACTACTGGTGACCCACAACTACCACGACTGCGCCAGGCACTTTGGCACTCCTGGAGCCACCAGTGACCTAAGACCGCACCTGCCAGAATGACGCTGCCTGTGTGGGCCGCGTGGGGTCGAATCGCGAGGCAGTGGCGGCGGAAGCCATGCGCTTGGCGCAACCGGCTTTGCATGCTGGGATGGCATGCCATGTGTTCCGGTATCTGCTTGCGGCCACAGCGTAATCGTACGCTCCGCAGCATGTCACGGCGGACGCAGGGCTTAATTGTACCACGTGGCGGTTATAGCTCGTGAGTTGCATACAGGTGCACGAGCTAAGATCACCTGATCACATTTGAATTTGAGTCTGCTAGAGGTGAGCATGTGGCACCGCGGATGGTGCATCTTGTCGTCAACTCTCAAAAGAAACTTAGAGCTCTTCAGGAACACCACCTCATAGCCACACCGTGCTACCACCGCGCAATCAATAGCAGCATGCAGCACGTCCCCTGGCGGGCCTGAGACAGCACCAGGAGCTCGTGGGGTCAAATACTGAAACCCTGGGCACGCTAGTACAACCAGGACGCCATGTACATCAAGGAGGTGTCGATTGATGGCTTCAAGTCGTAGGCCCAGCGGTGACGCTCTCAACTTCGACCCCGGCTTCAACGCTATCACGGGGCTCAATGGCAGTGGCAAGTCCAACATCTTGGACGCCATCTGCTTCGTCATGGGCATCAAGAACTTGTCGGCGGTCGCGCGTTGCTGAACGCGTGTGCCCTTCAGAGCAATGCAGTCCCATTGCCGCTTCTCCTCAGAGGCGGAGCTCACACGTTGCCTGAATTGCTGCACGGTGCGCATCAGCGTGGTCTGGCAGCGAACCAGCAATCGGCAGGGTAGACGCTACATTGTTGCGCAGTCGCAGCTGCGCTGTCACCAGGTGTAGCCCGGGCAGCTCGCGCCTTCAGACGACAGCAGCGACGTGGCCACTCGCCATGTTGCACCGCACCACAGGTGCGCGCCAGACGCTGCAGGCGCTTGTGTACAAGCGGGCAGCGCGGGCATCACCAAGCATCCGTGTCCATCACGATCCTCATCTACGACCAGCTGACAGCCCCACCGGGTACGTGGAAGGATTGATTATAGGTAAAGTATTGAGCCGGGAAAAACACCCTGATGCAGATAAATTAAGCCTGACCATCGTGGAGTCTTGGATGCGCGTTACAACATTGTAGCTGCCAGCCTAATGTTGCAGCCGTGCAGGTCTGTAGGTTTATAGCTCCTGGGCTGTAGACGTTACCATTTCGATCCCGGCGTTGCGCCAAAGATGCCGAAAGGCGCCGGCCAGGTCGAAGCCGGTCCTTTATAAGTAAAATCAAGGCCACCCGACGCAGCAGGGGTCAGTGGGGTGGGGGTGTGCAGCTGGTGGCAAAGGTGGAATGGCACAGGGTCAAAATGCGTGCTGGTGGCATCACACGGATCCAGCTGGGCGTACTGTAAGTGGCACGCAGATGCACTGACAGTTGATGGAGTCACCATACTCAATTCAGAGCACCCGCTTCAAGCCAATGTTTGCATCGAACCTGCTGGCTCAATATGCCCAGCCATAACTCCCGGTCTGCAACCTCCGTAGCCTCACTTGCAGGCCGTGGCGGACCTCTTCCATCGGTGCAGCTCAACGTCAACAACCCCCATTTCTCATCATGCAGGGGCGGTTCACAAAGGTGAGCGTCGGATCAAAGCGCTTGCGCGCGCGCCCCCGCAGCGCCGCCCAGGAGCTCGTGACAGGCTGGTACACGCGAAACGCCTCGACAGCCTTGACCCCCCTACACTGCTGAACTCTTGTCCTTAACATCAACGCCGCGATCTGATACAGTCATGAACATGAAGCCCCCGAGATCCTGTCCGCTCCTGCAGGAGGCGAGCGGCACCAAGCTGTACGAGCGCAAGAAGGCGTGCGCGCTGCGGACGCGGCCAAGAAGCAGACCAAGCTTGAGGAGATCGACCAGGTGGGTGGCCGCGCGCCGGGCCCGCTCGGCGGCCGGCATGGTGAAGCAAAGAGGGGCTCACGCAGTCTTGCCGCGTGCAGCCTTGCAGCTGCCGAGAATCCCACCGAACAAGGCACCGGCAACGCTCGCCTGTGCGCGAACACGGGTGCGCATCTGCATCTCATCGCGCCGCTCGGCTTCGACCTCGACGATCGCAACTTGCGCCGTGCGGGACTCGACTACCACGAGTACGCAGTCACCAGCCAGGTCGAGCCGCGGGTTACGACCAGCGATCCCACGCTCCCTGATTGAGCGGCGCTGACCACAACACGCGCCAAGCGACGCCCGGCATGCCAGGCGCGTTTGTCTTCGGGCACCATTGTTTCTGGCCTCCTCGCTGACGACATAGTGCGCCGACACCTTGCCGCCGGGATGTCTGGCCGGCGCAATCGATGCGTGCGCCGCTCTGCAGGCATACGAGCGCCTGAAGCGCTTTTGCGTCGCCAACGAGTACTCCCTTTGCCAGGGTCAGTTGCGCCCTGCTGGCATGCGGTCGGGGGCTCCCAGGGAGGCATCATATTGAGCAAGAGCTGGCCCCGGAGCGGTTGTGGCATGTGCAGCGCTCACGCGTGCGCACACATACACAACACTCACACACAGACACACACACGACACCACGCGACACACGCGACACACACACTGCCGTGCGCTACCTGCCCCTGCTCACGGCCGCCCGCACGAGGCCAGGGCCCTGGACAGCGGCCAGGGCGAGCTGGAGCGCTCTGCGCTGAGGCAGGCGAGGTGGAGGCGCGCAAGGCAGAGCTGGAGGCGAGGTGGCGGACCGCGACAGCGGCATTCTGGCGCTGCAGACTGAGAAGGAGCTGCAGGCCCGCTTCCAGTCGGTAGACGCTGTTCGATGGTCGAAAACACCAGGTCGCGGCCCGTTTGGGCACGCACCGCAAACTCATAGGGTAAAAGGGTGATTGCCATTTTGGAGCTAATGCTTTGAACGCAGCAGCGAGTCCAGGCAAAAATGACTCACGCCATCTTGACGGCCCTTGCGCGGCCCTGGCACCCAACACCAGGCCGGCGGCGAGGTGAAGGAGTTGCCGGGAGGAGATCGGCAGTTCGTCGATGTAGATCGCCACCGTGCTCTGCAGGTTGGCGTTGTAGCCGTTGGTGGCGATGCCGCGCGCGGTGAAGTTGTTGAAGTTGGCGGTGGGGCGGTTCAGCACCACGCCCGGCGTCGTGTGGGCCAGGCCCTCGTACGCCCAGATGCCTTTCGCGTCGAGTTCTTCCTGCGACAGGACGGTGACGCGGCGGTACGCCGCTCGCTCGCTGCGTACGGAAATGCGGATCGCTGCGCTGGATGCCGTAGCCCGTCTCACCGTTTGCCTGCTGTTTGCGCCGCCCAGGCGGGCCACGGACCATGCCGAACTGAAGCATGGCGCGGGCTCTATTGAAGGGCGAGGATGCCGGGCTGTGCGGCGTTCAATGTTGCGATCCGGACGTTGACTTTCCCGTCCACGCGCCTTGCATGGCAGGGGATGGGTGCCGACGCCGGGGCCAGCCCGTCGGTATCAGCGATGTTCGGGGCTGCAAGGGCGGCTTATGCGGCAGGGCATCTCGGTCCGCTTCAGGGCCGGCTTGCGATGAACTTCCTGCTCGATCGCTCGGCCGAAAACTGGAAGGCCGAATTTGAGAAGTTCAAGGCAGAGGTGGGCGAATGCCCGGCGCGCCGAACCGGCGCGCGCCCTGCGCGACGAGGCGGCCGCTGCGATGGCGGCGGCGGAAAAGGGCGTAGAGGGGCGACGCTGGAGCTGGCAGGTGCGCGCGGCCGCGCGGCTCAGGGGCCGGCGCGCTGCGCTTTGAGCGGGCTGCTACCTTCTCGTAACGCGGCTGTCGCCTCGAGCAGCGAGGCATTCCGAGCTTTCACACGCGACCGCTATTCGACGCCAGGTGCCGAGGCAGGCGACGGGCGCGACGAGTCGAACCGCAGCATGCAGGAGCGGCTCGCCGACGCGGCGAATGCGCAGACGGCGGCAGAGGCCGAGGGCAAGGTGCGTGTGGCGGCGCAGCAGAGATCAGCCGCGCCCCCTTCC
>NNCB01000650.1:0-15322 GCA_002317545.1 Scenedesmus quadricauda | reverse complement strand
ATGCCGATGTCGTGCGTGCGCTCCTGCGATCGCCCTGGCGGACTGCGCGCTGACGGCAAGGTGCTGTGCCTGCGGGCTGGCCTCGGCACAGTTGCGGCCACCCGGTGCTGTTCGCATCGATAGGTTTCCACGCGCGGACGCCGCTTGCAACGGATTGTTACATCCGTGTACCGCAGTTTTTAGAATTTCACCAATAAGAAGAGGTTAGATAGTACGACCTCACCGGAACGGTGAGTGTACAATGCTATTGCAAGCTGGTCTTCGCCTCGCACACGAAAAGTAGGGGTAAGCGACGAAGGGGCCCGAGTTAATAACTCAATTGCACGCTTATGGCACAGCGATGTGCTTGGTCGCCACGTTGTGGTACGGCTCCTGCCGTACTACCTGGGTAGTCCTACCGCCTGTCGGCCGCGCAAGGAAACGACACGCGCTCAGCGTGCCCAAATGGACCGGGGACGGGTCGAGGAAAAGCTGCGCGGTGTCGAGCGGATCGTGAACGGCCTCGGCTTCACCGCTATCCGCGAGGGCGTCAACGCGGTCGAAGCCTGGCTCGGCTCGCTGCCGGGGCAGGTCTACGCCAACGTCCGCCAGCCGCTCGTTCACACCCTCAACCTGGCGCATCTGATGCGCTGTCGTGGTGTGGCGGGGCCGGCGCGGAAGCCGGACATTTCGGCGGATCCGCCGACTGGGTCCTGCCCCTGGGGCACCGCCCGTCCGCCCCACAGAGTTGCGGTCGACCGGCTGCTCGCAACGGCAACAAGCAGGCGCCGCCAAGGACACTGCTAGCCTGGACGCTGCGTGCAGTCGGCGCGCCGCGATGCAGCCTGATCGCTGGGCGGCAGACGCTGGGTGGTGACGTGAAGACTCTTTACTGTTCTGTCCGAGAAACAGCTTTGGTTTGACCCGCGGCTGTTCGATCAGAGAAGCATTTACTTTATAGATAGGCGAATAGGTTTATAAAGTACATTATAGGATTTGCTTATACGATTCAGAAGCGTTTGCCAACTGTTTTGGATCCCTACCTAAGTGGCCGCGTAGCGGTCGAAGGTGTGCAGAAAAGAGCTTAGGGAGGGAGTCGGCGCAACCCCCGCCTCGTTATGTACCTTCTGCACGGGGGTCGACTCGGCGCTGCGAGGATGTCGTGTAGCATGGATAAAGCGGGACCCGAGGACAGCCGGCTTGCTGACGGGCAGGGTGGCCATGACCCAATGGATGATGCGGGATACGACACCGGGGAGGTGGTGAATGTGTGCGGCTTCGAGCGTCCGTGCGCGGTTGCGTCAAGTGTCAGTCGGTATGCGCAGTGTGCCTGTGTGAGCGTTTGCACGGTGGTCACCCCCCGTGACTGCCCAGCCACTATCAAACCTCGCCATTGGCGACGGACCACAAAAAGGTCGTGGGAGTGGTTCGAAATATCGTGTGCGATTTGAGCCCGACATCCAGTGACCCGCACTCAAGTCCACGGCCCGCTTGTAGCTCGCGCGGCACAGGACAGAAATGAAGATCCACGCGCCGGATTTCCATTTCCAGTGTTTGATCGGCCCGCCCCGGATCGCCATGAGAGGGCGGATGCGCAGCGGCAGACGGCGAGCCCATCGTGGCGTCCTGGTGGCGCGCGTGCCGCCACTTGCTGCGCGGGCGCTTGTGTGAACGTAGGCACCGTCGGTATCAATGAAGGGTTGTTCCCGGCCCCGGCCTGGTACACATGGCCCAAACACACACACCCGAATGGCCGGGTCTGCACAAGCCCGTGTGGGCGCGCCTGTAGCGGCCGGCCGTCAGGCAATGATTGGGGCAGGCAGGTCCCTGCGCCGCTGCGGAGCGGGCGCGGGGCGCCACGGCGCCCGATGGCGCTGCAGCATTGGCTCGCACGGGGGCAAGACCAGGCAGCGTGCTTTGTCACCCGCCCGCGATGCGTGCGGTACATTACGGGCGACAACATCGGCGGCGGGACCAATAACAAAGACGAAAGCGGAGGTACCTACACCTATAAAGGACGGGCCCGACTTCCCAGGCCCAAGTCGCGATCGCGAGCAACGCCAGATCCCAGATCATACGCTGACGTCACTCCCCGTCGCCGGCGCCCGCGACGTAGTCCGCCGTGCGCCGACGACCGCGCCAGCCCCCTGCTCCTCTGCCGTCTCACCGACAACAGTTTGGTCGCTGCCGTCCCGTCCGCGCGCTTCGACTTCTCGCCCTCTTGTCGGCCTTGCCGCGCTTTGAGTCGTTCGTCGAGGCCCACGCCTCCGGTTGCCTCACTCCAAATCCCGGGCTGCGAAATCCTTTTCCTCCGCAGCGCGCACGATGCTGAATTGGAGGGGGCGAGGGAGGTTGCGTGCTGTTGCAGCGAGGCCCTTACTGCTCATTGCTGGGTTCTTGCAGCAAGCAGCGCAACGGCACATGCGCCCGGCGCGGCCGCAGTGCGGCAGCGGGTTTGAACGCGCCCCGCGCGAGCCTCGCGGGCACGCCGAGCGCAGGCCGATCATAATCATTGGGGCCGGCAGTTTGACAGAGTGAGCTCTCACGGATGTATGTGTTGATGGCGTGGTATGTGTCGGCCACAGTGCTGTCCAGAGGGATGTCTGCGGATGCAGGTCGGGGGCTCGAGGGGGTCGTGAAGTATTTGTAAGGGCTGGCGGTAACCATTGGCGGTATTACGATGATGTTTGGGCAGGACCATACTATCCGTGTTAGGCAGTGATACGCATAGGGTACTTTTACTCGGGTACTGGTTGCTGAAAAGAACGAAAAACCCGGCTCGATAGCACGGGGTTTTGGGTGTCATACTGGCGAAAGTGACCAAATCAAGATAAATTTTCGTCAGAAGGATTCATCGCCCGGATCGAGGCCCATATCAGAGAGTGATTGCACTGGCGAAATGGGCGAGGGAAGGGGCTGCCCAGGGATGTTGGAATTCTGTGCCCCCAGACTGGGGCGGCATGGGCTGATTGAGCGTGGCCGGCGCCGACTGGCCCACCGAATTGGTGACCGTACTATCGCCGAAGGTGCGACTGCCCAGGCTGGTACAGCCCGAAAGTCCAACAGCAGCGACGACAAGACCCGCCATCGCGACAGCATTTCTGGATGTCCTAAGGGACGCGCGAATACTCATCGGCTGTACTCGTATCGCAGGTGACTAGCAGCCGCAGGGTGCAGAGGTGGCGCCCGCCTGCCCAACGGCCCGGGTTCCCCACAAGCGCAGCATGCGAGATGGGCTGGCACTCGCACGCCTGCCGCGCAGAGCATCATTGAATCGCGCCCGAAGGGCTGCTCCACCTCCGCGGCCGCCTCCTCGGTCCCGTGATGGTATAGCCGATGACGAGCAGCAGCGCGTTGTCGTCCCTGGATAGATCGCGTAAACCCTGCGTGAAGGGGTGATGTTTCATGGTAAGTATGGGTGTACGGTATGATTCTTGCGTTAGAAACACTGGCACTGCTCACATTCAGCAGGATGGGGGGCGAGTTCATCCTCCTGGCTGCCCGCAGTTGGTGAGGAGCGCTGCGACTGCTTTGCTGCATGCCAAGCGTTCCTCACAGGGTTTGGCAGTCGCGTGAGCCACCGCCTGGGAGCCGTGCGCATACTGAGCTGACGCCTTCTGGCGACGGGCGGCTGGGAGCCGGGTAGCGCGCCCGGACGAAGAAACAGCCGGTTCGTCTGCTCCAGCGCGAAGACCGAGGCGGGGTTCACTTCGTGCAGACGCAGCGTCTCCATCTCGAACAACCGGGTCCGCAGATGGGCGATGAGCAGATCATGGTCGACGCTGAGGAGGAAAGGACGGGGATAGAGGCAATCAGAAGCCACAAGGTACTTTGACTTTGGGTAGTAAATCAAATTAACCGTATCTTTAAAAAGCGATAATTTTTTGAGGCTATGATTATTTCAAAAACCTACACAAAGGAAGACTACTATGCTTTTGTAGACAAAGTACGGGTGGAAGTGCGTTTGTTCTCGGATGACAAATCGGTGGCCTTGCACGCCGCCAAGCGTGGGTGCATGTCGAGTGTGCGTGTGTGCAAATGCGTGTGCGGGCGACACGCACCCACGCGCATGCGCGCGTATGTATGTGCGCACTGCCCGCTCACGCGTGGGTGCTTGCGTAAGCTGTAAGCTGTAGAAAATGAAACGCTCGCCGCGAAGGGGATGGGTGTGCTGTAGACGTTGATGCACGCACAGAACGTGTTGAGGGTGGAGTTGTGTATGCATGGCGGCACTGCAACAATTGATTGAACAGAGAAGACAGAAGCCGGGTACCTCACCATTTCTAGTCCGACTTTAACGGCCACCGACCTGGTGCAGTACGAAAACCGCATCGGGGGTCTAACCCGGGCTGCCACCGTACTTGCTGAGTTAGGCGAGGCCCTGACGCCTGACAGTTTTAGCCCAGAGCTACTGGCCCATGCCCATACCACCAGCCTGCAACGGCTGGGCTATCTACTGGAATACGCCTGTTTCATCACGAACTCGGCCAGTGCAGGCCTTGTACATGCAGTACAGCACCTGGTGACACCGATGATGGTTGACGCCATATGATGACCGGACCAACAAAATGCAGCCGATGGCGATCCGCTTTCAGAGGGGCTGGTTCGCGGCGGGTGCACGCAAGCTGGAAAAGCGCCGGGTGAAGTAGACATCGTTCCGCAAAGCCGTTGCGCAAGCCGATGGCTTGCAAGCGTGCCTCCTCACCCCCTGTGCGGCGCTCTACGGGGCTGGGATCCGCTCGTCGCGCAGGTGCTGCCGCCCCATCTGTTGCAGTCGAGGTGACCAAGCACGCAATGCGTACTGGTCAGACGGACAAATTTGAGCATTGTTGATACTGTTCCTAATCATGGGCACCTGCAGTCCTGATGCAGCAACAGTCTCCCGAGCTTGGAACCTCCAATACTGTGACTGCCAAGCCCGAACTGCCGGCGCGCATACACAAACGCACGCCCGAGCACAGACACAAACAATTGCTGCCCATTCATGGAAGCTAAATTTTCAAATCGAGTTAAAGAAGTGATCACGCTGCAGCGCGACCATTCTCCAGGTGAGCCGCTCCAGCACCAGATCATACGCCACCTCCCGGCCCGCCACCGCAATGTAGCTCGACAGGTTGCCAGCAATCACGCGCGCCAGGTCTTGCCCTGGCAAGGCACCGCGCGTGAGCTTCAACTCGTCAATTGAGTCTAGGAAGAAGGTTGCCACGTCGGACTGGGCGTGCTTCCAATTTTGCGGTACTGACCTTGCCACGCTTCACCAAGCCAGAGAGCGGCCTTCGATAGGCGTCGCGTTGCTCGTCGAAGATGGAAAACCTTGCGGCGGTGGCCGTCGCTGCAACAGCTGCTGCTGTGTGCGGCCTCCCAGGTGAGCAATGAGCTTATCGGCCGCGATTGCGACCGTTTGCGTGCGCGACCGGGCTTTCAGTTTTCTTCCGGCGTTGTTCCTGCAAAAGCGGGCGGTTTCGGGCGATGGCGAATACTAGGCTGCAACACGAGCTGCATGTAGGCAATTGGTACGGCAAAACACTAAGCCGAAAAGGCAGTCATGCGTCAATTAGACGGCTTTACGGCAGCAATTGGGCAACCTGCTGCCTCTGCTGCTGCTGATGCTGCTGCTGCTACTGCCCTGCTGCTGCAATGCCTGCTGCTGCGATTCCGTTCCTGCCGCTGCCGCCGCTGCGCAGCGGCTGCAGCCGCGGCTCAGCTGGTGATCGCGGTGTTGATTGCCGTCGCCCTGATGGTGCCGCTGTTGAAGCTTTGTCCTTATGGCCTGCGTCATGGGACCCCACTTGCCGACAGCTGCCGCTCGGCGCCGGCGTCGCCGGCGCTGCTGCAGCCACAGCACAGCGATCAGCTGCAGTTTGCTGCGTTCGATGCCCTGCCCCTCGAAATGCCGCTGCACACGCTGCTGCGGCATGCATGCAGCTGCCACCCTGAGGTCGGTGATGCACAGCACGCTAAACGGCTCGAGCACGCGAGACTCGCCATACCTGGCGAGATCAGCAGGAACAGCGCCACCCCGATGCGTCGTTGTGACCGATGAAGCTCGCGCAATTTGTCATCCTGAGTTTATCGAAGGTAGACATGGGGAGGGAGGTGTGGCAGTGGCGAGCGGCTTCCCCGTGCCGGCGGTAGCCGGCGGGCGGCCCTTCAACCAATCAGCAGGTGGCGCGTTGACGGGCACAGCGGCGCAGCTTGCGCGAGCGTAGGAGGCGTGCGCCCAGCTGCCACTCGAACCCCTTCTTTCGCACCGCTGGCCCCGCCGGCGCGCGCACCATCACGCCGCCGACGATAAGGGTATTGAGTCCGCAGACGGCGCACGTGTAGACTCCATACACCAGCAGCGGCAGAAACGGCACTGCTCGCCCGCGCAGGCTGCACAGCGACACCTGCGCGCGGAGGGGCAGTTGGGTGGGCAACGTCGGCGCCGCAGTGCAGCATCGCTGCAGGCTCCGACACTCGGCGCCCATGGGCGCTGGCGCGCCGGTGAAGCGGATCGGGTGGGAAAGCGGGGCCAGAAGGCTCGATCCGCAAAAGCTGGGGTGTGCCGCACTGCCCCACCTTCCAGTACGAATTGCGGAGCGAGCCACCCGTTTGCCTTCAATCCCGATCGCGAAAAGAACCAACAGATCGCGTATCGCTGAGTTTGGCGCGCATGTGTGCCTGGGCCAGCATCTGGCGCGGATGGAGATGCGGATCTTGATGGAGGAATTGCTGCCACGGCTAAGCAGCCTGGAACTGGCGGGTGAACCGGCGCGGGTGGCGTCGGTGTTTGTCGGCGGGCTGAAGCGGCTGCCGATCTGGTTTGCGGCGGTTTGACCGTGGGGGTGGGACGCAGCTGCAGGGTTTCTGCCGCAACTGCCTCGGCGACTGGATCGCCGAAGCCGGAGCCCGGCATGGACAAGGAAGCGGGCCGCGCGATCGTCCACGGCATGCCGACCGCCGAATGGAAAGCGCTGTATCACACCGCCGCCACCCCCGAACAGCTGGCGCGGATGGAGCGGGCAGCGAAGAACCCGCATGGCTGAGCTTGCGGCGCTGGCGGGCTTTGCGACATCACTTGCCACGACGGTGGCTGCGGTCGACGCGCATGCCGTTCCAACATGTTCGATGCACCCAAAGTTGACCCCGCTTCGGCCAGCGATCTCGACAGCGGCCCCCGCCAACGCGCCCAGCCAAAGCACCAGCACTCTGTGCAGTGAGTGCAGCGGGAACGAGGACGCCGCCCGCACCTCTCCGGCCCCTTCGATCGTGCGAGGTGCGCAGTCTCCGAGTAATGGTGACGCTCCTTCCGTTTGTATTGCTTCACCATGGCGCGGCGGGACTCAGAGTGCCGGTGACCCGCTGCACGAGCAGCCACCAACCCTCGTCTGCCCTGCCGACTATGACATAGCCGGCTTCCTCCATCATAGCTGCAGTGACCCGGCTGCCATAAATATTATCCAGGTCTGCAGTGCTGTATACTCTTTGGAAGCTTCCATAAGGTAAAGCCTGCACTTCAAGCTCACCGAGCGGTAAATAGGTAGTTGCCGCATCATTGTAAAAGAGCGACCTGCTATGGCTCAGCAGGCGTTTGGTATTTAGTACCGGGGTAGCGGAGTAATCAATAGCTACAGTGTAGAAAGTAGCATTTTTGACTTGCCAGTCGATGGTGTACAGTGGCATGGTGCTCGCGACCGGCATAGAGCCATTTCTGTATGATGTGCCAGCGCGGCGCCACCGAGTAAGTGAAGACATCTTCCCTGGACTTGGAGATGGTTGTTCCGGCTATTCCGAAAAAGTCATAAAGCGGACCGCCCGCGGTCAGTTTGAAATCCTGCTTGTTGCGAGCGAAACGGCCGCCGACGCATCGGGTCCGATCGCCGGATGGTACTACCTGTATACAGTCACCCAGGCTGCCCATCACGGACAGTTCACACTGCAATACGTGGTATTGGCAGCAAGCTGCCAGCTAGCATTCAGCCACCCGGCACGAGCTACCTGCTGTATGTTAAGTGCCAAAGCTAGTCGGACAGGCGTGGGGGCTTCACGGGCAGGCTGCCTTTCGGTAGCGCCTGGTGCCTGTCGCGAGCAAGCGGGCCTCAGTGGCAGCGGGTTGCCCAGGGGGCGCGGGCTCTCAGAGATGACCGAGGAGGCCCAGAGCGTGCCTGTACTGTTCGGCAAGCGATAGAATTTATCAAAGAGTAAAGAGATTTCAGCTTCGGGGATACCTTTTCCATTATCGCTGATACGGATCATACAGGCTTCAGCCTCGTGTCGTAGCATGATCTCTACCTGGCTACCGGCAGGGCGTATAATGCACTGCGTTATGTAAGAGGTTCAGCAGGATCTGTTACACTGCAGTATAGCCAATGCGCAAAGGTTCTGTTTCTTTAAATATGAAAGTATGCACACGCCAACAAACTCGCCGACCCACCCGACACACACATCACGCGCGGCTGCCGCCCTCAAGCAAACGCTGTAAATGGCCAGATGCAGCTGGAGCGTACCACCGCGTCCACCACACCGTGACGCCAAAAGCTTCCAAGATCTGTAGCACAACACGATGCTTCAAAACGCGCAAACTGCACATGAGCAAGACGCTGGCGCGTCGCCTCACAGCTCGAGATCCGCACATTCCCGTCATCCCTGGCCCGTCGCCGCGTCGACTCGGGGATGGGCCCCTTGTAGAACTGCAGCAGCGGCAGTTGCGCCTCAGCAGCGATAATCCGGTCGGGCGAAGAGCGCTCAACACAACTCCCATCTTTGACGCGTCATGCCGACAGGGGGCGTCATCACGGCCGGTCAGCCGCGTGAGTGCTGACAGCCTTGGAAGGTCCCCTGAACGGTACACGGCGCGGTTGGCCGTGTCGAGCGACAGATCCTCAAGCCGCGAGAAGGCGGACGCCAGCTCGAGCGGCTCCCGCGCGTCACCGGCCCCTCGTGCAGCTGTCTGCGACGCCCGAAACGGCTGACCCGCGACCCCCCGGCGCTTCCATGCCTGCAGGGTCGGCTGCGGCGCTAACCCTCGGTGGCGCGCCGCGCGCCACAGCTGCAGGAGGTCAGGACGCCTCCCAGCAGCTGGCCGTCCGCCAGGGCCCACCAGCCGGCGCTGTCCAGCTCCAGCTGATCCAAAGCCAGGTGTTCCAGCGGCGGCAGCGCCGCCACCACAGTCGCGGCCGCTCGCCTCTCCGCTGCACCCTCCGCGGCCGCCCCGGCCGCCGCCTCCGCGCCACTGCTGCGGCCGGCGCCGTCGGCAGGACTTGCGGTTTCAGGTCCCAGCCGACCGGCCGGTGACGTCACCACAGCAGCGCTGCCGCCAGTGACTGGCCGCACCTGCGTTGAACAGATCTGAGAGACATCGAAACGCGCCTACCCAGCTCCAGCCGCCGCAGCCTGCGAAGCCGAGCAGCCACGACCAGTGGACTTGGATGCATTCACGCCGGCGCATGGATCTGTAGATTCGTGAGAGATCCGGCTGCCGACGACTCTGCGAAGCTGTTGAGTGCGCGCCACGGCTGAGCAGGGTTTTGCGGCAGGGCTGACCCGGGCAATCACGAGAAGGGGCAGCAGCAGGGTCCCAATCTCGCATTCAGATCGTCAAAAAACACCCTGCGGTGTCAACCGGGTGCTGACCGAGGCCTATGTTGGGCCGCATGCCGGCGATCGCCCTCGCGGCAAGCCGGCTCGGCAGTGAGCGCACCTGCAGCGCGTCTTCTGCGACGTCGCCAGTCCACAGGTCAACCGAGAGCGACTCGAGGCCGGAAATGCAGCCGATCTCGCTCAGGCCTGCCGGGCTCACGCCTGGTCCCCTAGTCGGGTCCGCCTCGCGCGCCACCACCTGGCGCAGCCTGGGCAGGCGGCTGAGCAGTGCCACGCCAGATATTGCGCCGTCGCGGGGCGCGTCCGGGCCGGCGCCAGTGCCGCCGAGCGCGGCGGGCATGAGGGCCAGACGCCGCAGCCGCGGGCCGCAGCCCGCGCACGCAAGCGCGGCCGCGGCGGCGCGCGCGACGGGCGCCGCACAGAGTGCCTCGGCGCCGTCCATGCTAGGTCTCCGGCACTCGGCGAGCCGACGCTGGAAGTAGACCGAGATGTCCTGGACCCATTCTATATCTGAGACTCCAGCAGCGGCTTGGTCGACGCCAGGGTGGTGAACAGGCGGCCCAAGGAAGCTTCCGAGGGCGGCTTTGAAAAAACAAGCCACAGCTTGACCACCGCACGCTGCGCCGCGGGCACACGCGCGCGAGGCCGGCGGCGGCGGCCGATCCGCCGCTCTCGAACAAGCGCGCATCGACGCACACGGCGTCAAACGCGCCGGCGAGCGCGTCGGCGAGCGGGCGGCAAGCCTCTCTCAGCGACACGCGAGCTGGGTGGGGAGCGCGCGGCCAATCATACAGAGGACGCTATGCGGCAGCGACTCCAGGGTGCAACCGTGGGGCTCTTCCCCGGGCGGCGCACCGCCTGCATCGACGCCGCTGGTCCTGCAGGAAGGCGAGGCGACGGCTGATCACTTGCGTGCAAGACGGATGAATGCCGCCGCTCTTGTCCATGCAGGCGGCGATCATGGAAGCACGTCGCCTGCATGGATGTCCTCGAGCAAGCGCGTATGTGCTCACAGAGCACTTCGACCACCTGCAGTCGTCGCACGATTTGCGAGTACACCGGATATATGACGAGTGACACGATAACAGGGAATAACGACGGCTATCTTGGCGGAGGAAGGGCTACAGCGACATTCTGCGGGTCGGGCGTCAGTGGTAGTCATAGATCAGTTCCCGGATTCTTCACGCATAGCCGACGAACACCACGGATGCCCTCGTACAGCATGGGTGGCGAGAAAACGACCGCAAAGTATCCGTCAGCCCGTCACCCGCGGCGTTCGCCGTCAGTGCATGCTGTCATACACAGGATCGTGTGCAGGGGTCGCTTAGCATAATGAGACATAAAACGGATGCAGGTCTGCCCATCACAACATCGATGTGCAAAGCTGCAGCTCCGCTCTGAATCCAACCGGCATGCACCAGCAGAGGCGCGGCAAAGGCCACCTGGTTACTCCGCTGCATCAAGAGCTCAATGTCCCACGGAGTTGACGTACAGGCTTGCTGCCGGACATCAGACTTGGAATCGTGGGCTAACAGCAACACACAGCAACGGAAGCCGCCAAATCGAGGATGAATTGGAGACGCCTGACGCACAGCTTGTTTGAATCACGTAAATGTTCATTAGGATATCGCAAGAGCTTTTGACTTCAAGGGGCAATTGTTTACATTTGATAAAATCAGCAAGTGACCCTAACATACAACATTGCATGTGGCAAATACCAGTTTCAGATGCGCATGCGATGTGGGGGGTGCTGTGGGTGGCATGCGCGGGGGCGGCGAGAGTTCACAAGGACAGCCGGTTTGCCGCTTGCGTGATTGCTCCAGGCTCAGTATGAGAGACAGACCCGGGTGTCAGACACGCGCACCCTGCGCTCATGAACACACACATCACACACGCACACATCCGGACACGCGCGCACGTGCGCACAGAACGCGCTGAAAACCCTTCTTTGATAAGCCGCTACCTGTATGTATTGCACCGCAGCGCCGCGTAAGGAATTCGCACCGCAGATTCCATTTCCCAAGTAGGCTGATGAACTCATTTTGCAGGTTATGAGAGATTTCTGCGGCACAGCCTGGTATTCAAGTCTGACGAACTGTGGCGGTCGTTCTGCACCCGGCAATCGCCAATGCTGCCGAACTCCATCTCGTTACTAGCAGATTCAAGCGACCACTGGCCATCCGACTCGATCTTTACTTCGAACGCCCCCATCAACCCTGCGGAACTGTGGCTATACCAGTATTCATCGTTGCCAGGAATGTTGGCCTCACTGTACGCCATAAAATACAATCTTCGATTGCCATCCACATCGACTACGTGAGGCAGGTTTCATGCAGTTAGTGTAGTGATATCGGACTGCTGCATGCGTGCGATCGTGTGTTTCCAGCATTGCAATTCAGGCTTAAACTGCAGCTGCTGGTCTGCAGCCAATCTGCCATTACTTGAGCCGAGATTCGCTCTGCGTCTTTAAAACTGTGGCGTAAAAACAAATTTGACAATTGCGCGCAAGTTTACCGTATGCGGAAACTTGGCTTTTTCACTTTTCCAACGCTGCAATTTTTCGCCAGCTTTCCGGTATCGAACAGTGCTTGACGCTCGCGTCAAAAGCGCTACCTTTGGGTTGATTGGAAAACATGCACACACCGACTCAGCGCAGACCTACCCCAATCACGCATCACGCGCGATCGCCGGCGTCCGTCGATTGCTGTCAATGGTAAGGTGCAGGGAGAGCGTGGCAATGGCAACTGCCTCCACCACTCCGCCACGCTAGAAGGCTTCCCACGCCGATTTTCATGCAATGCACCGCCTTAGCCGCTCAACTCAGCATCGGCACGCAGCCGACTGCGTCGCCTCACGGCCAGTGGTTGCTGAATTTCCGTCATGCCTGCGCCGCGGTCCCGCCGCCCCTGGGGACTGGCCCCGTGTAGGACTGCAGCAGCGGCAGTTGCGCCCTCGCATCGCATCTGTCCGATGGCATGCGGGGGCCACGCAAGATCGCAGGCTCACCTTCCCTCCGCCCTGACCGTCCCAGCGCTGCCGCGGCTGGCAACCGATGGCGGGGTGCCGATCTGAGCCACGGACTTAACGGCCCCGATATCGATCCCGAGCTCCAGCGTGCTAGTGCACACGGCCGTGGCTGGGCGCTCTCGCTGCTTCAAGGCAGCTTCTGTCTCGTAGCGGATCTCCTTGGACAAGTTGCCGTGGTGAGGCCAGAACTCGCGCGGAAGCATCTCCTGCTCGCACAGCTCGTGAGGAGGTGGGATTATGGCTCCACTCCTCCGGGGGGTAACGCAGCGCCACGGTGCGGGCGGTCATCGACCGGCACTTCCTTCTCGAACCGGAAAGCCCTGCTCGCCGGACTGCATGCGGCTTTCGAAGAAGGTCTTGCCGCGGCGGCTGCGCCGCCGCCGCCTTAGTTGTGGCGCTCGACCCTCCGCCTGCGGCGTCACGAAGTCGATAACCTTCGCATGTTTCGGCGTCGGCTGCAGATATTGGCCCATCGTCATGAAATCGATGTCGGCGCTGCGCATGTCGTCCATCACCTGATGAACCTCCATCCGCTCTTCGCCCAGCCCCAGCATGATGCCCGACTTGGTAAAGATCGACGGATCACGGCGCTTGACGCTCTCAAGCAGGCGCAGCGAGGCATAATAGCGCGCACCTGGCCTGATCGTCGGATACAGCCGCGGCACGGTTTCAAGATTGTGAGAGACGTGGCTGCCGCGATGACGCGAAGCATTCGCCCGCCGGCCTGTCGGGTGTTGAGCGAGGGGTTACGCACGCTGATGCAGGCTGGCCTTGGCTCGCGGATCATCGATGTCGCCGCTTTGTGCCTGCCTCAGAACACGGCCTGGCGCAACCAAGGTGCCATGCCGAGGCGAACATAGTGCGAGCGTGCGACAAGCGCTTCGCCCAGCCAGATTGACAGCGACCACACCTGCAGCGCGCATTGCGAGTCATCGCCGGTCCACAGGTCAACCGTGAGCGACTCGAGGCCGGAAATGCAGCCGAGCTCGCTCAGGCCTGCCGGGCTCACGCCTGGTCCGGCAGTCGGGTCAAAAAACTCGCGCGCCACCACCTGGCGCAGGCCGGCCAGGCGCCTGAGCGGCGCGACGCCGTCCGCCGCGCTAGCCCCGCGCTCGTCCGGGCCGCCGCAAGCGCCGCCGAGCGCGGCGGGCGGCAGGGCCAGGCGCCGTAGGCGAAAACCGCGCGGGCGAGCGCGGCCGCGGCGACGCGCCCGACCGGCGCCGCGAAGATCGCCTTGGCGCTGCGCAATGCCAGCAGGCAGAAGTGACCACGCGACCTCAAACTCAGGAAGCATTCCGTCGGGAAGCTCATCCTGATCAGGCAGAACACGGAACTGTGCCCGGTAGAGAACCGGCAATTGCTGAAGCAGCGTGATCTCGTGATCAAGCCAGAGCTTGACCACCGTCAGCCGCGCAGCAGGGAATGCGCGCGCGAGGCTGGCGGCGATCGGCCGCGCCGCCGCTCTCGAACGCGTGCACGCGGACGCAAACGGCGTCGAACGCGCCGGCGAGCGCCGCGGCGATGCGCGACATGTCTCGCGCAGCGCCACGCGCCGCTCGATGGCGAGCTTGCGGGCGGTGGCACAGAGGACGCTATGCGGCATGGCCTCGAGCGGGCTCGAGCACTGCTCTTCCGCAGGCGGCCATGGCCCCAGTCGACGCCCTGGTAATGCAGAGGGCCAAGAATTCGGCTGACCAATCGCGTGCGAGATGGCTGAGGGGCGCCGCTCGTGTCCATGCAGCGGCAAACTATGAAGCACATGCGCCTGCAGGAAGCGGCGCGCGAGCGTGCGTGTTCTTGTGGAGCAATCCGCTCACCTGCGGTTGTAGCAAATCTTTGGACATCTTGACTTTGTTGACAATTGGCTCCACGGGGCGAGGTCGGAGAGGGGCGAGAACTTTGAGACACGAGCTTGACCGCTGTATTCCGCTGACGGTGCGATCTGCCCTGGATGTGCTTGCGTTGCACAGGTGCGTCCGTTGTAAAAGAATGGGCGAGTTCCAGCTTTGATGTGCGTCACCGATGGCCGCGTCGGTACCGAGGATCAGCTGCCGGACGTCCCTCCACGAGATCGGCCATGCGACGGTCGAACAGTTGCCGCATTATGCACGTGCCCGTTGCATGCAGATGTGTTATAGCCATCGTTACCTGTTTGCGCATAATAGTTGCTTCTACCGCAGAAATAATCATATCTGCAGCTTCTTTCCAACCCATATACTCCAGCATCATACAACCACTCAGGATGACAGAGCAAGGATTCATAGAATCCGTACCGGCAAATTTAGGCGCCGTACCATGGGTTGCCAAATACCGCATAACCGGTTTTGTAGTTGATGATGGCGCCCGACGATACATACGCACCAACAACTAGCCGCATGCAGGATGTTGACGTTTCAGTGGCTCAGTGGTTCTGTCAATTTGATCAATTGGCTTCTCAAAAGGCGGCTGACATTTACCACGCTTTGCGAAGGCGTAATCAACTGATTGATTCGCGAGACATTTGCATCACAGCTATGCCAGCCGCTATAAACTTGCGAATTGCCTCGTCCTCAACGCAGCGCAAGAAGCCGATGGCCAGATAGAGCGCATTGATGCCTTGCTCTTCCTCGAGCGCTCCGCCAATCCCCGTGCCACCGGCATCACCGACATCACGCGCGGATCGGACCATGCGACCACACGCGCGCTCGCGCGTGCTGCACTGTTGCTGCCTCCAACATGCACCACACATACACAA